>CAJVPV010003529.1:0-11186 GCA_910591835.1 Acaulospora morrowiae | reverse complement strand
AATGTATGGAAGAACTCCACAAATTTCTTGGCGAGTTTTGCTTTCTTGAGTATTATCAAAAAATTTACAAAGACCTAAATCTGATGTCATTAACCATAAACGATCATTGTATAAAAAATTTCCAGGATGACAGTCTCTATGAACTAATTTCTCCGTGTGAATTAATAATAAACCATTTGAAATATCTTTCAACGACTCTAATTTGAATTTCAAATTCATATTGTGGAAATTTTGATCTAAGTAATTCCTGAGACTGCCATTTTCTTGAAATTCTAAAACCATCATATAACATGATGATTTTGGTTGTTGCGTAATTCCATAGCACCTAACAGTAAAACTATTCCACAGAATAGAGTGTTTCTCAATCTAAAATTTAAAATAAATTATAGTAATAATAAAAGTATTGTTAAACGAGGTTTAATATTCTTTACCTCATTTATAAAATAGTCAACTGAGCTAAGCTTATCTAAGCCTTTTAATGCTACTCTTATATTGCGGTATGGTCTATCCCATTTCTTATCGAGAACATTCCATTTTTCTATTTCACCATTTTCCCATGTCGCAGAATACACGGTACCATATCCTCCTTTAGCGATATATTTTACATCTTGAAATTGTAAATACGGTATCCATTCTAATACATAATAATCCTCCTCAACTTGAAGTTGAGACTTTTGTATAAATTCATCAATTTTTTTATTTCCACTTGTCCATTTATTAAATTCTTGTTTAAAGTGATATCCATATGAATAGCACCATCTCTTCCCCCCCTCGCATTCTTGACAAATCATATTTGATCTCTTATACGTACACTTGAATTTCCTAACAAATATCAAATGTTTGCATAACGTTACACGGACACAAAATATGATTTCATCTCTTGATAAAAGAAACTGTGTACGATAGTCTATATATGTTGATGATCAAGCATTAATTAGATGTATTTACAATCATCAAACAGTTTTATATAGAAAGCAGAGCAGATTTACAGTATTTCAAAATTTGAATCTAAATTATTCTGAAAAATTGTTAATTTATTAACTTTTTGGGAGCACTTTTGCCAACAAAATTTCAGCTTTTTCGACTTGCTTAGTAAGAAAACAAAAAATAATTGCGACTATATCCTAAGTACTGTATATTTTTTTTAAAAAGCTTCCAGACCCAATAAAAGACATAGCTCGTAATATCAACACCGCATTTTAATCAACCGTTGCATGAATGCATGGGAGTGCACGGCTTCGCCGATAAAACATTCCTTCTTACACTACATGCCATCATCGAAAAAATGGAGAAGCAGAGCCTAAACCGAGTGAACGGGCAGGAATATCTAACTACGCTGATATATTCGGAAAGCAAGTCTTCCGCCATTAATCTTCATCGCGCACACAATAAATCTAGGTAGAAAAGTTCATTAATATACGGTCATAGTCAGATAACTACTTATTTTTCTTCATATGATAATTATAGTATGTGCCCCTTCCACGATCCGATGAATTTCTCAATATTTCTACCATTGATCATGTTGTAATTGGTGCGCGCCAAATAAGAAACTTGAATTATGTCATGAATTATTCGATCGACATCTTTTGCGAATAAAAAATGATTTGATTATCATATTCATTATTTCATTCTCAAAATGTCTACTTCAAGCTCTTCAAACTCTGGTTGGAAATCAGCAGTAAAGATAGTAAATAAAATTCGAGACAAAGTTGATAAAATAGTCCACAACTATCCCAAGTTGCCAAAATTTTCTTTAGGAAAAGAGAAGTGAATGTGCTCCACATAAGTTTCTTTAAGATCTGCTCAATATTGTTTACTCGCATGGTCTGCAGTTTACCATTTCAGATTGGAAAGAATGTTTCAGTGAAACATTATAACACTTTTCTTGACCGCAACGAAAAAACCGGATACAAATTTTATTGGGAAAACAAAAACGTATATATTATTGAAATGGCATATCGAGAACGTGAAGCTGTTGTATCGTATCTTTTTAAATGTTTTGATGAACCAAATAATCGTGTGAAACGTGGTCCAATAGAAGTTTATTGTCAACCATGTAAGTTATTTCCATTTATTCTGCATGGTCTTTGACTTGTAATAATAATTCGTATTTTTCCTATAGATCATTATAATCCAACCGGCTATGGAGAAAAAATGGCACCAGACGTCGCGGTTTGTCCAGCTAATGCTCATGTTTTACGACCGACTGATCCCTATCCTGGTCCTCCACCCAGTGATGTGAACGTATATATATATATATTTATTTATTTATTTATCATATTATTTCTGAGTCACTTTCCCTGATATTATTAACATACACAGAGACATCCCCATGCGAGAATCATATGTGAAGTAGCTAATGCTCAAAAAATTGCTTCTTGGGAAACAAGATGTGAAAGCTGGATGACGAACAATATGTATGAGATGTATTTGGTATTATGCTTGATGATTTAATGACTTTTCAAGGCCAAGCTCATAGATCAATGATCATACGTGTGAGGGTCTGTTGAAGTCCTCTCTAATACTTAGTTTTTTAAGGCTGAGGCATAATAATTTGGTCTGAGTATCCTTCTCTTTCTACAAAATAAACTTCAATTCCATTAATATGCACATTCGTCTACTCAAACTATACCAAAGTTCCTGTTGTAGCAATGAGCATTCACAATATCAATTACTTGAAACTCTTCCAAATTCCTTTATGGTCACAGTTTCATCTTCAAATGTCAAACATTTGCATAATAGTTGTTTGAACAAATAGTTGTTAAGCAGTTTGTTTGTTAGCAACTTGTTTGTTAATTTTATTCAGACTTTTCTCTCTCGCTTATATATATGCTAGCCTCAAAAAATTATATCAGATATATCAACTATCTAAACTATTACTGCTATATCTAATTTCTTAACTATCTTAACTATCGCTGCTATATCTAATTTCTTAACTATCTGAAATAAAATGAAGAAATCAAAGAAAAAAAATAAATTACAGATATCTTATTTTCCTCAGATTTGTCATTTTTGGAATCATTATTACATACATTCATGTGACCATGCAATTTCTCTTTCATATACGTCTAGCTACCTGCTTTATTATTTTCATTATTTTATAGTTCATTCTAAAGAGTTTGTAATATTGGACTAAGTTATGGACACGTCAAGCACTAGCAGGGAGTGTACCATTAACAAATGCAACTTTGACAGAATTAGGAGTATATGTAAAAGAGATAAGATTGATTTACTTTTATATTCTTATAATCAAATGTCAATGGATTAAAGTAACTTTTGTAATTTGATAGTGGGATTTTGGCATGCTACAATATGGTACTCTTACATCTATCAGTTGCAATGCTGTGAATATCAATGCCTATAAAGTGACAATTCCAATTGCAGATATTTTCTAGGATCCTTCAATTATTGGAGGAGCTTCAAATCTTATAGGATACACCATAACAGTTTCTAAGTCAGTTGTTGGTAATAATTTTGTCATAGATTTGCATGATATTCAACAGGCGGTTTTAGATTCACAAGTGTAATTTTCAATATTAGTCGATGACATTAAGGTGGCTTAAATTCTTTGCATAATATATATAAATAATTATATAGAATATAAAATATTATTGTTTTTCAGGACACTTATCCCCGTACACAACAGATTCCCAAAAAATTTCCTTTTTTGAAAATTTTACAGAACGAAAAACAAGGAAAGATGTCAAGCTCCAACAAAAGCTCTAAAGCTTCCAACAACCCCCAGTCAACAACAGAACGTACCTTGAGATATAAGAGAAGGGCAGGAAAAGAACCAGCCAGAATACAACCATACGTAAAGAAATCCACCCCCTTAGCAGCCAAGAAGCCCACACAACAACAGAACAACCCAACCTCAAATACTCACCAATGAACTCCAGAAGATACACCCAACCCCATCATACATGAAGAGAAAACACAACAAGAATACCAACATCAACAGAACGCCGAACAATCAATCCAACAAAGTCAAGAATCAACAACATCCACCACATCTTGGAGTGATATAGTAGAAACACACTTCAGCACAACCAGTAGAACAGAAAACCAGCAAGAGAAACAAGAAGACATTATTAACAACAAATCCCAAATGGCCAGAATCGACGACATAGATAAAGAGATGAAAAGTGAAGAGGGAGAAAATTCAGAACAGAGATGGCTTCCGGTCATCAAAGGCAAAGGTAAAGGAAGTGACAATCCACAAGGCAGACCAAGACCAAGATCACCATTCGACAGAACAACCAGATATGGAAGAGAACGCTACAAGGTTGGAATCCCAGCAAAACTAGTCAAAGGAAGAACAACACATCAAAAATTAGAACACATTATCTTAACTCTCAACTCCCCCGAAGGACTCCTAACAGTACGTAGCGAAGGGAAAAAAGAAGACATGAAGATCATTGCTATTTTTGCAGATCAACAAGCAGCAGATCATGCAACAACCATAGAGCTCCCAGAAATGGACAACAACAAGATGACGCATATAGAAATTGGTCGCCAAGAGATCAACAAAGGAAATTCCATTGTAGTGTGGGACATTCCCCTGAACACAAAACTTATAGAAGTGAAACAAGCTTTCGCCAAATATGGTCAAATACAAGGAATCACAATGAGAACCCAAAATTTGTAGCAATGTGCCACAATTACCTTCGAAGATCAAGAAACCAAACACAAACTAGTACATGCCAGAAGTATCCTAATTAAAGGAGACTCAGTCAGAATTAACAATACAGAGTGGACACTCCAACAAATGAAACAAAGACATGAGATTGCAGCAAAACTTACAAACCTCCCCCTAACACAACTGCATGGGATATTAAAAACATCCTTACACAATGCAAAGGACACACATGCTACATCCCAAGATCAGCAAACAGGAGTTACAAACCCAAACATTTTGCAGTCATCAGTTTTGAAACACAAGAAGACTTACTAGCAGCAGTACAGTCACAATATCAGCAAGGAGAAACAATACTTACCTTCACCCCAATCTCAACAAAACTTTGTGCAATATGTGATGCAACCTCTCACTTGGCCAAAGACTGCCCTATTAAGGAAAGACGCCTCCAATGGGACACCTACAACAAGAACCAGGCAACCAAATTCGGAAATCTCTACAACAAATTTAGACCAGAAAAAACATCAACAATCCGCAACATTAACAATCCAAGAATATCCAGAACCCCAAGAGCAGGAACTTATGCAGCAGCCGCATCCCAAACAATTAAACCAGAACAAGAAAACCCAACAACTCTAAAAGACATCAGCAATATTCTAAGAGAAATCCAACAACAACTGAGCGCTATCAGACATCAAGTCACAGAACTGGACGAGCACATCACTAACTTAGAATACTACAATGAAGAATACTATCAAACAATGGACAGCGAACAAACACCAGCATCACAAAACTCATCACCCACACCTCAATCCAACAGCATACAATCTATATCCAAAAACAGTTTCGAAGATCTCAGAAATACACAATCACAACTTTTTTCCTCCATCGATGGAATGCAAGACAAAATGAACCAAATTTTCACTACAATGGATGCCTTAACCCAAGCCACAACAAAAATTAACACCAATAAACAATAAACATGGGGAACTCACATAGCAATTCCAATAACGACAATGAACAATCAAACACAAACACGGACAACAACCAATATATTGACAATCACAACTCTCTTCCATTTACAACACAACAACTCAAAACAAACTTAACATGGTCAAACTCAGATTCCATAACAGATAGCAACAACAACACACCACCACCAGAACTTCACAAAAACATCCAACCACCACACGAAGAACCAGGATACAACTGGAAGATCCTCACAACAAATGTCAGAGGGCTTAAATCCCCAGGAAAACTGCTCCTCTGGACAGAATGGATCAACAAACACAAACCAAGTATTCTCGCACTCACAGAAACAAATATCAATAACATCGAAGGCCGCTTCATCCAATTTAACAATTACCAAACTACATGGAGTAACACAAGCGATCAAGTCAAAGGGTATGGAGTAGCACTGCTGATAGAAAAAAACCTGGCAAAACATATCTACAAAAAACAAGTATAGAAGGACAGGATTATCGCGATAGATCTACTTTTCAAATTTAAACGCAAACTTAGAATCATAGCCATCTATCTTCCTTCTCAAGCCCATCAAGCCAACCAAGAATGTACAAAAGAGACTCTAAAACTCATTAATGATGCACAAACCTCAAACTACCAAATCATAATACTAGGGGACTTTAACTCAGTACCCAACCCTAGCATAGACATGCCCAACTCAAAATTCCCAAAAACAAAACAATACCTTCCAACAGGAAAGCTCATCCAGTGGTTATCAAACAATCATTTCACAGACACCTTTCGAGAAATCAATCCATATGACACTTAACACACATGGAGCAATACAGAAAACACAGTCAGTAGAATCGATCAAATCTGGACCTCCTCATCACCACTTTGGCTTCTCTTAGAGGCACATATACAAGAAAATGACAAAGAAATAATGGAAACCGATTATAACACTGCCTACTGCAACATACAACATTGGAACACAGACCCTCCAGAAACAAACAGATACAGATCACAACCCAACAACAGATACAACTGGCAGGACACCACAAGAAAAATGGAAAGATTTTGGAGACCACATACAATCCAAATTGAAACATTCGTGGAACAAAATAAACAACTCACCAGATAAAGTGAACAAAAAATGGAACCTCCTAAGGGAAGCAATCCTGCAGAGCACAACCCTACATATTAAAAAATACAAAGAGAAAAAAAGGTCACCAAAACCACCCAGCCCTTCTACAGACACCCTGTGCAAACTCTCAAAAATCCAATCACTAGGAAAACAGCTTTTCAATAACAACTCATCAATAGATCACACCCTCGAGAAAATCAAGTCCATATCAAACAAACTAGCTAACAGATACTCGCTTACAATAGATCCAATACCAGAGCCTTTCTCCCAAAACAACATCATAGAATGGATCGAATCCATCAAAAGCACAAGAGATATACACAAAACAACTTTTAACAAACTATGCAGAAACAAACAAACAAAAGCAATAAATGAGCAAATAATAAGAAGACAAACATATTTCAATACCAACAAAAAACAAATGATCAGAAACTTACTGAATGATCCAAAAAGACAAATCATGCTAGACAAACTAATCACAAATACTCCAGAAGAAACAATCATTACAGATCCGGAAAAAATCAAAGAAGCAGTTAGTATGCACTTTCAGAACTGGACCAGCAAACGCAACACCAAAGCGATCCACTTTACAATATGGGAGGAGGAATACAAGCCAATGAAACAAATAAAAGAGGAATGGTACACCGATACAACCAACACTATTACAGCAGAAGAGATTCAAGATGTCCTTAAGAAATGCTCCAACAAATCAACACCAGGGCCATTAGGAATCCCCTATATCGCACTGAAGAAATTAACCAAAGAAACAATCAACAACATCGCAAACCTTTTCAACGACATCTTACAAACAGGCAACGTGCCAAACGAGTGGAGCATAGGCAGCATATACCCCATACCCAAACCTAAACCATGGGAAAATGATATTAACATAACACGACCAATCACCCTTCTCGAAACAACACGAAAAATCTTCATGAAAATAATTAACAACAGACTAGTCAAAATCCTCACCACTCACCAAATCCTATCAGAACACAACTGGGCAGCCCTTTCAGGATGTAGCACACAAGAACCAATTCACATCCTCAGAGCAATCCAAGATGACGCAAAACAAAAAAATAATCAAGCATGGATACTAAGCTTAGATATGGCAAAAGCCTTCGATTCAGTAAACATCCAAAGACTCAAACTTGCACTACAACGAATCAAATGCCCAAATACTATTATCCAAATTATAACCAACATTTGCGACAACAGACAAAACCAAGTACTTACACCTTTCGGACTCTCACCACAATACATAGTAGAAGATGGAATCGACCAAGGAGATACCATATCACCCTTACTTTGGAGAATATTCTATAATCCACTTCTTTCTTTGATCTCAAGAACAAGAAAAGGTTATACTCTCACAACAAAAATATGGAAGGAACCCACAACACCCCCAACTATCACGACCCAAAACATATCATGCCTGGCATTCATGGACGACACCACCTTAATAGCAAACAATTAAAAAAGACTACAAAAAATAAGCGATATCTGCTCAGACTACTTCATGTTAAATGACATTCAAATCAACACATCCAAATCAAACCTGCTAGTCCTCAACTCCACCTATAAACAAATCAACAAAATCTTGATTCATAAACAACCGATCACAATGCTTCCACCAAATCAAGCAGCCAGAATCCTAGGAATTTATTTAGAAGGCAAAGGAGCAAAAACATTCCAACAACAACTCATCAAGGAAAAAACTAGGAAATATGCCAACACAATCAAATAGAAAACAACAACAGACAAACAAACCAGATACTTACACAATCAAGTCTGGTCACCAATGATAACATATCTCCTATCAGACCTGATTCTTACAGAACCAAACTGCAACAAAATTATAAGCATCCTCAATCCTATCTATAAACACAAACTAAATCTCGCAAAAACAGCACCCAACACAATCCTATACAATCCACTCGAATACGGGTTTTTCCATCTCTGGAACAGACAACTACTACTCCATGCAAACAACTGGTACAAGAGAATCAACAGACAAGACATCATAGGAAAAATCACGAACATGCGCCTACAAGAAGTTCAAAATAGATGGTGGTCAACTAAGTCTATAACAAGCACTCAATTCACAGATACTTTCTTACCTCAAGGACACGACTTCACTCACAACCTCCTCTACCTGCTCAGACAACATGGATTCACAGGCACAACACGAAACCTTCAAATCATGGAAAAAACAGATACAACAATCGAAGAAATAACAGATCCAACATGATACAAAAAACATAGAAAACAACTCGCAGCAAATCAAATCCTCTTCCTGAATCAGATCACTAACTATACAGGATCCAGACTAGCAGCATGGGTAGAAGTAATCACAGCAAACAAAACAAAAAACCCAACAGAAAAACACCCAACTGGTTTAAAGAAATCCAATCAAACCAAAAAATCCTCACCTTAATTGAAAAAAGATGAATACAAGACCAAGTCACAAAAATTAATCACAAATTAGCAATCGAAACACCTAATCAAGAAATCAAATGGACTGCATCCCAAGGGACTAATACAAGTATTATAGGCAAAAAGCGAGCCATTCACAAAAACACAATTAAACTACAACATTATATCAGAACCATCAATAATCACTCACCTCTACAAGAGTGCAACAGATGTATACTGAATACCTCAGGAAAACAAGGAGAATGCATCTTCTTCAAGGAAAAAAACAGTCTGATCTGTATACCAGTCCACAAAAGCACAATCAGCTCAAGAAACACACCCTCTAAAAAACTTTGCCAACGTAGTAGAACATCACCAGACAGTTTAAACAACATTCTCAAAGACAAATTCTCACATACCACTCTCCCTCAACCACCAACTATCTCGAACAATCTAATAGCATTCAACAAAACAATAATCAAAAAATACCTCAGCACAACAGAACAAAAGATCGAAGAGCTGGCAACAATACGCCACAAAATAGGAAAAATAAAAGAAATCTCAGTATACACAGATGGATCCTTAGATCTAAACAAAAGAATGGGATTTGGCTGGCACATCCCTCAAAAACCAAACACCAGCTTTCAAGGAAAAATAAATGAATTCCCATCCTCCACAAGAGCAGAACTCGCGGCAATATTAACCTTTCTCACAACAGCTCCCGCCAATAACAAAATCACTATTTTCAGTGACAGCCAGGCAGCCATAGGAGCAATCAACAAAGCGCAAACAAACTCGGCCAATTTGAGAACACTGAGAAACAACAATATAATCAACTCCATAATTCATATCATAGAAAGCTAAAAACTTTCCATAATATGGAAAAAAATTAAAGCACACAGCAATGACGAACACAACGACAAAGCAGACTTCCTAGCAAAAGAAGCAATAATATCAGAAAAAGCATCGGAAATAAAGTGCATACCCATCAGAAATAACAAAACACAATGGACACAAGAATGGAACGGCCATACCTTAGACAACACAATCACGACCTCAATCAAAAATCTTATCAGAACAAAATACATCTTAAACTGGAGAAGTCTGGATCGCAACCTTAAAACAACTGACAATAACTCCACACTAGACAACATCGCATAGAAAGAGTCACTTATCAACAGAGCACCATCAAAAATCACAACAGGACTGACTAATCAAGAAGACCATATCAGCAGATCTTTCAGGATCAGACTCTGGAATCTAGAACTACCCACCAAGGACAAGCTACACAGAAGAGCAGCAAACATCTATACAGATAACAAATGTCTCAACTGTTAACAAATAGAAACTAACACACATTGCATATTATGTGATGGAAATGGAACAGATATTTATAAAAAACTACAACAAATAATCAATGAAGAAGTTAGTAGCAGAAGTAACAAAATCACGAAGCACAATTTAAATAAAGAACTTAATATACAAGCAAAATTCTGGACAAATGAAATTAAAAATTACATAGCAAGGGGAGCTATCACGATGGATATGATCAAAACCATCAAAAAATATACACCAGCAGAAAACCAAAAAGAAACCATTAAAAATATTATCAACAGATTTCTCAACATAATTCAAGAAAAATAGAACTATAGATGCAACAATTTTGCACGATGGGAAAAGGAACACAATATTATCCCTAAAGACAAAAGGCATTACAACTCCACAAGAAAAGAAAAGAAAAACATATACAAATCCTCCATCCCAGGAATCAACGCAATCATGAAACACGCCAGCCACCATTGGATCAACTGGAACACAATCTATTCATTTAAAACAAAATTTTTATGGGACAGGTAGAACCTTGGCAAATTAGTCAAGTATATGCCAGTACTTGGCAATAAGCCGCACGGTAGGAAAATTTCCTTAGTGAGTTTAATTAGGTAGATAGAGCGATAAATTTGTATAAAATAAATTTGTACATACTCATCTTAGAAATATCTAATAAACAAGGTGTAAGCCACCCGTTCA
>CAJVPV010003528.1:0-11188 GCA_910591835.1 Acaulospora morrowiae | reverse complement strand
ATACTGCATTCTTAAACAACAGTCTATGCAAATCGGACATTTATCATCGAAGCTGGTCTTTATTTTGTGAGTATCATGATAATATGTGAATAGACATTCGATTTCGTCCTTATTTTCTTCATAAACGTCATATACTTCACTTCCAACTTGTATTGCTTCACCAGTATTGATCATAACTTTTACATCATCAATCATTTCTTGACCATGACTAGTAACTTCTTGAACTGCATGATAACAAAAAACCTTTGTTCCTAAACTGAATAGCCCACTGGTGATACCATCAATACCAATATCTTCAATTATATCTCCTACATTTTCTAAAATCTTATTATGACAGTCTTTAGAGATTTCCTTTACAATTTTTCCACCCGCGTAAACACTAATACCTATGAGAGGAGCGGCCAATCCTCCCGTGGCGACAACAGATGCACCTGCTACTGTTGTCAATGTCGCCTTTCCAGCAAATTTTGCTATTTCAAAAACAACATTTCCAAAAGAGTAATTATGGATAGATTCCATTTTTCGGTTTATGTTTATAAATAATCGAAGAATAAAAAGAAGGTATTTTGACGATAAAAAAGCTTTAAGAGCAAAACAAGGTAACGTATATATTATCTACGTGCCTTTTGTAAAAAAAGATGATTATTATCAATATTTGACTTTAAGGGCTACCAAACCACATCTTTTATAAAAAAACGATTCTTCTCGAAAATCAAAACCTTCTATAAATCTGTGCAATTACGTCAAATATTTTTATCCGAAAAAAGTTTTATGCAAACTTTATTTTATTTGATTGGTGCACTATATGTGAAATTCAGTACAGATAGCTCCAGATTTCTTTACAGGCCACCCGCTTAGATTTTTCCAAGGCATGAAAAGGATTTTGAAATTTAAACTCAATGTTGTAATTAATAGCTTTTCGATGAATAAGTTATTTGATTGAAACACTTTATATGCGATTTTTACTAATTTACTCGAGAAAAACAGAAAATTCAACCTTTTAAAAATAATCAAATAATATAGTGTTAAAGAGAAAAATAAACTCCTCAAGACGTATTACACAGCGTTATTGGCTAGAGAAACAAAGTATGATCCGTTTATAATAGTAATTTTGATCTGGGTAAGTAGAATGACTAACATGCACAAGATATAAGAAATGATAATGCATACTTTGATTTTTGCAACGAACAAACCCTAAAACGTTATTGACCTAATAAACAAATGTACTGTGCTCAATTAGAATATCACATGCTAGATATCTATTAAATATCCTTTTATAAGTCGTTCCGGATTATTACGAAAAAATAATAGGAAAAAAATGAGTCGATATCGGTTTCTTATTTCTATTGATTGTTTCTAATTGCTTTCGAATACTAGGGCAAAGACATGAAACGTACATATTTATGTAACATACTTACAGCAGCCATAATAATTCCATATTCCCGGATCACTTTTCACGAATATATAAAACTCGGAAATCTTAAGCCGTAAAAATTGCCTAAACAATAAAATTAAGATAATAAAGTGACCAAATTTAATAAATTTAACTAATGAAAATATAATAATTTGAATAATAAAATAAGCAAATTTAGATAACAAATAATAAATTTAATAAGTTTAGATAACAAAAATTAATAAATTTAAATAATAAATGAATGAATAATATAATTAATTGCTAAAATTTAAACAAGAAAATTTTTAAAAAAAATTGGTCAAGTTGATTCACTTAAAATTTATATTATTAAAAAAAAAATATGTATTTTTTTTACATTTTTTTCTTTAAAAAATGAGTTCAAAACAATCTATCCTTTATTATTATTATTATTATTTACTCTTAAACAGGCTATACATCACTTATGTTTAATTATTTATAAAAGACAATATTACAAATATTAGAAAACAATATTATACTAAAGCTAAACTTATTAACATTATATGGCTATCTGTTAATAACCAGAAACCTTTAAATATAATTATGAGAATGTATAAATTGCTCCTTTCTAAAAAAATGTTATTATCAATTCAAAATATTACAGCCAGCCTTTTATCAAGATTGTTATTCCAATATAATTTCAGGATTCTAAAAAATAAAAACAGAAAAAATAAAAAAAAACAGAAAAATTTATATTGGTAAAATATTTAGCTTAATATAATATTGCATGCTAAAAAGGTTATAAAGAAGATATTATTTATTATAAATAAAGAAAAACTTTATTAAATTAGAGAGAAGCTAGATAACTTTACTATTCTTCAAAAAAAGATCTTTTTTATATAGAAAATTTTTATATATAAATAATTAAGTAAAGATATAAACTTAATAAAATATATATAATCTTATTAATCTTTGAAAATTATTAAAGATTCCAATAATTTGATTCTTGATTCTCAGGTTTATATTAAATTTAATATATGATTTATAATTCATTATTATTTTTTATAGTGTTTCAAACCTTATGCAAATCTATATGAATTTATTTAATTTCAATTTTCAGAATTATAAAAATTATATACTTATAATAAAAAATAAAATAATAAATAATAAAAGCTAGTATTTTTTTTTTAAAATAAAAGTGTGAAACTGTGTACTTTTTATTAATAAGTATTTTATATCAATTATATTTGCAGCAAGAACTCATGTAAGTCAATATATTATATACTCTATATAAATTATTCCTTATATCTAACCTTACTTCCAGCATCCAAAAACCTATCACCTTTAATTATTTTCTATATGATATTAAACAGAAACCCATAGGATATAGAAATTTCATTACTAGTTTAAATTACTTAACCTATATAGTTTAGCTTTGTTCAAAGGTAACTTGATTCAGGATATTAGTTCAAGTGTCTTTTCATCTTATCATTTAGACTTTAGATCATATTCTTTTAACCTAAAACATCTATTAGAGAGATACAATCCTTTTTACTACCTGCAGCTGGTTGTTTTTCAAACTAATTAGGTTTTATATTTGAAATAGCCTAGATTATAGCTTTAATAACTATTGAAAAAAGAGATACGGAATTTAATTAGGATAGAATACAGTCCAGTCTATAGTCTAAATTCAAGAAAAATTTTAATTAAGAAAGTTAATTATATATTTTTTGACTTATCATATTGCTCAACCACTGTAGACTTGCTTCTAGTGATTATTGTAGCACTATTCAAATGATTGTTATGCTATAACATCTTTTCTGAAGATTGCAATTTCAACATCCACTGGATTAGTATATGAAATAGCTTTACATGAAAAATAATATATAACAAATTATAATATCAGATATTATATAGGTTTTATTTAATTACTTTTACCTGAAATTAAATTAGTAACTTGTAATTTAACCTGTGAAGTACTGATCACTATACTATAGAACCATAGATTTAAAGTCAATATTTATTCTTATTATTCTAATGTTTTTATATTTTATGAATAATTAAAAAAACTATAAATAATATAATATAAAATTATTAATATTTAAAAATCTATTAAAATAATATTAAATAACTTTTTTTTTTGAAATTGTAAATAGACATTAAATATAAAACTTTTATTAAACAAGAGTTTATAGCTATTATATTAAAAATCTTTATATAAGTAAATTAATTCTAGCCTATTGTAACTTTCTATTAGTATCAAGTAAAGAAGTTTATACTAACAGTCCTGAATAGCTAATATAATTCAAAATAATAATACAATTGTAAAAGTAAAAATAGATTTATTAATTAGATTATTATTAATTATTAATATATTAAGTATTTTATAAAATTTTGTATTATTGTTTTTGTGACTATGGTTTTTTTTATTTAATTACTGATTTTAGTAATGTAATAGCAGTTATTGATTATTCTTTTTAAACTTTGTAGAGAATTTAAGTGCCTTATTTGACAAATTAACTTTATTGTTTTGAGTTTTGTTCAGTAGAGATTATAAGTTGCCAAGTGTAAGATTTACTATATCAGATATTAATATTGTGATAAATATTGATAGAAATATGTTTTTAGTATCTTTCACTTGAACTGAATTCTTGTTTAAATGATTTATAAGTTTTTTTTTTCTTCTGATTGTTGATAGGACATGAACATATAAAAAAATATGCATTTGATCTTTTGAATAAGCTTCATATTGTAGGTAGAGGTTATTATTATACAGGCTTGGATATCTCTTATAAAGTTTAATTCTAATAGATAGTTGATTTTCAATAAGTTTAGTTTTAAATACTGAGAAGCTTTTGAATTTTAGTTGATCACTTTTTCTTAGTTGGCTTTACAAATAAGTTTCAGTATGATATATGAAGTAATTTTATAGATTACTGATTGACTTAAAAAATATTAAAGAAGTTAATATAGTAATTAATAAATTTAATCTATTGTGTAATGCTAATAACATATATATAGTTAATTAATGGTGAGGTATTATGTGTTTCTGGAAATGTTTATAAAATTAATAAGCTGTTAGTAGAATCTGGAGTAAAAAGCTCTTGTGTGTTTTTTTTTATAATCTATTCAAATGCAATGGTTTTATTATTTTATTATTTTATTAAGAGTTTATAATTCTAATATATCTGCTATATATAATTTTAACTTGGTGATTGATACATTAATTTTAGGTTTGGTTTAATTTGAAGTTAATACTTGATTGTTGAGTTGATAGGAATTTCTTATATGGTTTTTAATAAAACAGACCAGAATTATAATTATGAATTGATATTTAATTTGTAATGTATAGTTGTATTAAATTTTTGAACAATAATTCTTTTTTTAAAGAAGAAGATAATAGTTGTTATAAAAGTTGATAGAGTTGTAAAAAGTCTAGTTATTATAATATATGACAAAAATAATAATAAAGTAAAAAGAAGAAAAAGTAGTTCACTAATATTATTTAAGAAAAATAAATAATTGTTACATATTGTTGTCCATGTTGATTTGGTATTTGTAATATTTCTTTCTATAATACATGATAGGATTTGATAGTATTGACCTTTAACTATTTGCTGTTAGATTGTATTTTTTTGGATTTGACCAAATCAACTACTCTATTATTAAGAAAGACTTGGAATTGAAGTGTTAAGTTAGTTACTGGAAGTTAGTTTTCTATAGGATTCCGAAAAAGTACCGAACTGGTATCGAACTGGTATCGAAATGGTACTGATCTATAGTAAATTTAATATATGGGTTGTGACCTACTCATATGTTTTTATAATAAATTTAAGTATCAAACTAGTATTGAAGTGGTATCGAAGTGGTATTGTTAGGAGCCCTAGTTTTCTATAATAGTTTAATTTTTTAATAATATATTCTTAAATCATTTTGTAATTGAACCTGTGGATATATATTTTTATAAGTATAAAGTTCATCCTATAAGAGTCTATTGTGATTATTGTATCTATAAGTATCTATAATAGTTTTAATATTTGTATAGTAAAGAGAAAAAATAGTAAATTTATTGATACTTGTTATGAGACCAATTGAAAGATTGTAGTTATAAATTTCAAATATATATAAGTAGAGGCAAATATTAATTTAATATCTTTTGGTCATTTGTATAGTAAGTGTTAGCTAGCATTCCTTCAAGTAATATAGATTACAAATTAGACATGTCCATATAGTATGTAATGCTTAAAGAAATTTTATTTTCTTGATAAGAAAGTATATGTTTTTTTATTGACAAGTTTTGAAGTTTGAAGTTTGACTGGTGTTATATATACTCTATTCTGCAGCTTTATAATATTTAGACCTGCTTGCGAATATAAGATTTTTTTTAAGATGGTTTTTTCAATATCAAGTTTGCTTTTAATAGCTGTGTTGAACTTTGCTTGCATTGTTTTGATATTACTATTATTAGGTATAGTAATTTGGATCATATAATTTATTTGTATTAGTATTATCCAATATGAGACTTGTCTTTTATTAATCTATTCTATCTTTTTTGATTGGCAATAGTTTTGATAAAGTTTGAGACTTTTTTTTAAGATAATTTTTTGTTACAAAAGATGAGAACTTTCCAGACAAATAGATACCAAGATATCTAATTGATTTGTTATATAATATGGGATATACTGGTGTATCTTTAACAAGAAGAGATTATTTTTTTAGATTGTTTTTAGACTTGAGATTTGTGATAAGCTCTGTTTTACTCTTGTTACATTTGATTAAATTCATGGATAAAAATAAGCAAAAAGTATTAGTCATATTTTGCAAGTTTTTTATATTATTGCTAATAATAGTAATATTATCCATATAGGCTAGTATTATTGATTTATTGATAGTATTCTTGATTATTGTGCTAACCATTAAGTTATAGAAGATGGTCTATAATATTGGTGCTAGGGTTTCTCCTTGGTTGATTCCTTTGTTAATCTCAAAAAGATCAGTAAGTTTGTAATATGCAATTATTTTGAGCTTGCTTCTCCTGAGCAGATTAAGAATTAGTTAATGAATTTGATTTGAGATTTTTATTTGTTTTATTGAAAGTTTCAGACTGAAGATATTTACTAATTTGAATGCTTTTGAAATGTCAAATAATGTTATCCAGATTTCTTTGTTAAGATTATTTGTTTTCTCAATTTATGAAAAAGTTATTAAAATTAGTTCTATTGTACTTTGATTTTTTAAACCAGTAAAGTTATATTCTGACAATATATTGTATTGTTGATAGTTTGTTATTTAGTATTTTGATAAAGATTTTTCTGTATTTTTATAAGAGATATAGAACATGTGTTATTTAGTTCATATAAATAGATAATTTTTTTAGATAGAAGAGTAACTGTTGATTGTTTTCAGAATTTAAGAATCTGATTGTTGAGTATTCCTGTGTTAAAGAGTTTTTTTAAACATTGTTTTGTGATTGGATCAAGTTTAATCTAAATATTATATGGAATATGTATCAAGTCAGAAGCTTTTTGTTTAAAAAGATCTAGGAAAACTTAGTTGATTTTATCTGTTGATATTTTTTTATGTATCTCTTCAAAATATATTATTTAAGAGATTTTCTTTTAGCAAGTATTTCTATTGCCAGTTTTCATTAATAATGAATTGATTGGATGCTAAGATATTTTTGCAATAGTTGTAATAATTTCTATAAGTTAATCTGGATTGTCTTGCAGTTGATTTCTATCTGAAAGAATTATAAGATCCAAGGCAGACTTGAGATTTCTAAAAGTCTTTTTAAATGTATTCTTGGGTTTGAACCAGAATCTAATATAGTTATCTTGGATATTTCTCTATAATTTATTAAGAATAATCTTATTAGCCTTGGCTACTTTTTCTTTAGAAAAATTTTAAAGATTTTCTTAAAAAATTTAAATATTGATAGGTTGTTAAAAAGAGCTTTGTATGTACTGTTTGCAATAGGATGAGATTTATTAAATTATTTATTTTCCATTATTAGGTTAATGGCTTTTTTGAAAGATTTAATTGCATTTTTATAAAGTTTTAAGGAATTTGACTTTTTTGTTAAAATTAATTAATCTCTTTTTGATATATTATTATTTATAGCATTTTTAATAATTATCTTTAGTGATTTCTATACTAAGTTGGACATTACTATATAGTATAGCTCTATTTTTTTTTGTATTGTCTAGAGTTGTTTCTTGTCAGCCTTCTGAAATTAGTATATTTTAATTGAAAAGCAAATTCTATTGGATTTGTATTCAAACCAGTCTAATATTGTATCAATCTGTTTGTGATTTATTGGTATAATATACTGTTCTGAAATATTATAATAAAGAATTTTGCTAGTAAGATTTTTAGTTACTTAGATTTGATCAATTCTTGATGCATTGGTGAATGTAATATACATATCCAAATATTTTTTGCTTGTAGATTTTGCAATGTTTATAAAGTTGAATAGGTATTTGTAAATGTTTTTTTTAAAGAAAAAAGAGTATGTGTTAATTAAAGAAGCTGTTTTAGAATATAAATTAAAGTCTGTGACAATTATAATGTGTTTTTTATAATGTTGTTGAATAAATTTTCTGATAGAAGATATTGTTATTTTTCTTGCATTTCTTTTATTTGATAGATAGCAAAAATTATTATGATATCTATTTTTAGTTTGAATTTAAAATATATGGCATATTAATATTTGTTCATTGAAAAGGTTTCAAATATGTATATGGCTATAGCTTTGATTATGATTATACAGGTATCATTAGTTATTGAGTTACTTGATTAACTTGAAATGATTACATTGTTGTTTAATGATTTTGGTTAGAAATTAAATATAAAAGCTTTTGTTTCTATTTTATACAAGATACTTTTTTTACTTTTTATTGCTTTAGTAAGTTTATAGAGTTTTGTTTTTGTGAGTTATTTTATATTGAGAGTTGTAATATTAATAAAATTCTTTAAGAAAATATGAAACTTGTTAAAAGAAAGTTGAAAATTGATTTGGTTTACAATTATTATTAGATTAATTTGGAAAGAAGAGTTATTGCTAGTTCAAATGACTTAGGTTTAATTATTGTTATATATTGTTTCTACTTCAGGAAAAAAATAAAGACAAAGAACTAGTAGTAGGGAGATACTTTAGATAAATAGAACTAACGTGGTGTACTAAAGTTTCTAGAGGCATATAAATTAGTACAGTTCTGAGGTATATGAGGTTAAGCAAAAGAGGCAATAGTGATTTGTTTTTAAAGGTCCAGATATTTATTTGATAAAATATAAGTTCAAGCCTGCCAATTCCTAGGCAAAATTGGAGTCTTTATATATATGTTTAAGTTATAATATTTTTATATATGATAAGTATATGCTATAGTAAAGATATAAACTAAAATATAAATATTATCTTTGTCAGAATATTCAACTGTATTATTATTTACATATATAAATACTTTGGCAAAGATAATATAAAAAGTAAAAATAAAATAAAATAGAAATATTCTAGAAATGGTAAAGGTACAATAGGTACAATAGGTACAATAGATGCCAAAGGTGCAATAACAAATATATGCTACAAGACTATTCTAGAACAGCTAATATTTCAAGAGTAAATTCTAATGAAAATTGAACAAGAGATAGTGAAAATCTTGGATAAAAATCAAGTGGAACATTATAAATTCAGAGGGAAGTTTAATAAAGCGAAAGAATTTGTTTGGAGTTTTGATATTGTTATTCAGGTAGAGATTGTCTATAAGAAGCAATATAATATTGATATTAATCTTAAAGAAGTATTTGATGACTTTAGTAAAATTTAATAAGTTTGATAATAATGAGGTAATTCACTTTTTTGAGATTTCTCTAATATAATTATTTTTAATTTTACAATAGTTTGTTTAAAATTAGATGATTCTCTATATATTTGATCTTATAAATGTCCAGTTCTGCTTTAACTGTAGTGAAATCATTTGATAGTTTAAATTTATTAATAGGATAAGATTATTACTGATCCATTCTGGTTCAAGCAATAAGAATTTATATTTAAGATTCTTGATAAGTTCATTGGTTTCTTTCTGGATAATAAGTAGTAATGAAATAAAATTATTTTTGCTATATCAATAAAAAAGTAAAAGTGAGTGTTTCATTTTGATATAATCAAGTGAAAGTCATTTTACTGTATAGTTATTATTTATGAGAAGTTAAACTTTTCTTTTTTTTTTTTAAAACACTAGCTGGGCCTTGCCCAGTATACTTTATTAGTTTGTGATGTTTACATTATTTATTTACAGATTTGTATATGTTAATGTTATAACTTCACTTCTATTTATATATTGGACTATATCAGGAATACCAAATATTGGTTTTGAGCTATTTGATTTATTCTCATTGTATTGCAATGAGAAAAGTGATCAAAAACTAATATGCCAAGGCTCCATTAGTGTTAGTAAATAGTATATATGAGTAGCTGTTTTGTTCTGTATTCCATTTGTATTTTGTATACCATCTTGTCATCTTTTCCACCCAACTTACTGCTATTGTCCATATCTTTTATTGAAATATATGTTTTTGATACATTAAGATATATAGTATAACAATCAAATATTACAGTTTATCGCATTAAAGCTTGCTAAATCTCTTTATCAAGCTTTTTAAGGCAATGCCACATATATCCAACAAGTATTATACATATATGTTTATAGTTAACTTATCTATATACAACTAGCTATATATCACTAACCTAATGCTATGTATAGATACTACCTAAACTTCTGTTTTCAAAAAGATGTACGAATCCATCTTAATTTTTTCCAGAACAATTTTATCCTTAAGAGTAGTCTGATTATCAGGCTGTCGATTTCAGTATCCTGAATCCTGGTTTTTGGTCCTTCGGAGTGGTCCACGGTTTTCACCTCCCACCAAAGCCTCCTGATAGTAAAGTCTGTGAAAGTTGGCACAGCCAAGTGCTTGATTAGTATTCTTCAACGCAGCCGTTAGGAATTCTTCAGTGGCACTCTACCGGTTTGGGATCTACTCTTTTTATTACCACTTCTGGCAATGTGATTGTGTCAAGGATAATTCTAGCTGATTTCAAATGATGATCGTATCACAGTCCTCTTATAGACCAGTTTTTTCTATAATTAAAAACATCAGTTATTTGGTTATGCCGATGATATGCAAGTTCTCACATTTTTGGGAGAATCACATTAGCCCCCTAATGGATTTGAACCTGGAACCTGTGATACAGACCTATGGTGCTCTAATCACTGAGCTATAGACCCATAGATCTTAAAAGTTAGACTTTTCTTTTGAAGTTGTCAATACTATTATTAATAAGAAAATGTTTAGCAAGATATATTGATAAGTCTTTATATATAGATGGAAGCTAAAGTTTGATTAGGAAAAGATCAAAGTATAAGTCAAAAAGTTTGTTTGGAATATAATAAAATTCTTTAAGCTTGTTAACTCAGAATTTGAAATTAGCAAGTTTACTTTTTTCTAAGAGTAAAAACAAATGCTTTATTTTTCTATTGAGATCTAGAGAATTGACCAGAAGATCTGATCATTATATAAAATATAAGGTAAACAATATGTTAAATTTATAGAAAACTTTAAGGATACTTGTGGTTTCATTAGTGTCACTGGCCTTTGTAATTGGAATAGCTTTGAATAGTCTTATTACAATTGATAAAGTAATATCTTTTGGATCTTTAAAAAATTCAGATAAATTTTTTGGATTATTACTTCACAGGTTTGATAAAGTTCTTGATAATTAATTTTTTTTAGGAATGGATTGATAAAAAAGTTAAATCT
>CAJVPV010003527.1:0-11189 GCA_910591835.1 Acaulospora morrowiae | reverse complement strand
AGCAGCAATGCTACCATTAAAGAAAAAAGGCAGCTAAAGCCTAATCAATGTGAATAAAAGTAAAGCACTTTTATTGCGAGTGGAAGTGAAATATCAGGGAGTTGCGCCCCATAATCTGGCAGCTTATGCCAGTGCTCTTCCACTGCTTCTGGAGTCACGTCCAGCTATCGAAAAGGAAGCAGTAACCTAAGTAGACACATTTGGTTTGTGCCCTGCGGAAGGGATTGTTGATTCATAGATAATATGTCTCCAAACTCCAACATACATCACCTCTATTAACTATTTCACTCAAAACACACTCAACTATATATAGTTTTGGGGAGTGCAAAACCCTGACTTTAAACTTAACGTATATAGTAATTTCACGCCTACACATTTTATTTTTCAAATCACCAAACTGACACACTCTTTTAATTAAGGCGATCTTGCCCCCTTTTTTTTATATATAGATATTAATATTGTAGATAGTTCCTTTCTTACTTTTCCCTGCCTCAGGGTTTTTTATTTAGAAATATATCTACTACGATAGGTGGTAGACTAATATGTACATATTTGTCCATATATCTCATATCTTAAAAATTAATTCTGTAATAATAACAAATTACGATATTAATAAAGATCATGAGACACGTCTCACCTTAACATTAAAAAAAAAAATAATATTATAATGCTAATAATGATATTCTTTATATATAAGGTTATAAAATAATTTACAATTTTTATATAATTCTTAACTATGCAGTCTTTTGTTTGAAAATAAACAAAAAACACAATACTTTTATAATAAAATTATAATTATTATAATTACTATAATTGTTTTTTTTTATTTAACAATTATTTAATTATTTCTTTATCTATATCAAACTAATTTAAACTACTTACATATATATCACTACAATATTTGAATAACAAAAAATCAAATACAAAAATCTTTCAGGAAATAATGATTTTTTTTTTGCAAGTTAATATATATATTATATGTAATTTAAAAGTTTTAATCATATTAATCACATATATTAATATATTAATATAATTATATCAAAAAATAAATATATAAAACATTTAAGATTTTTTTTAAGTAGATAAATATTATCTCTTTATTATTATAAAAATTTAAAATTATTTTACATATTGTTATTGCTTTGGAAGAACAAAATAAGAATTGTGTCAATTTAGACTTGCAGTAAATAGGATGTTCCTATGAAATAAAAGAAAATAAAAACAAAATAAAAAAGAATAAAAGAAAATATTCAAAGAAATATCAAAGAAAATTAAAAGAAGATGAAGTTCACAATTAAATATATTGAAACTTTCAGTTTCTTCCTTGACAGACTTCAAAATTACTGATAAAAATAATTTTCAATTTTCAATGATTTAATTTATTCAACATATGTTTTGTTTCAAACATCATTAAATAAATTAATATGAATAATTTAAAATTATTGTTTCAGTCAATTTTACAACTCTGTTCTAATATTGAAATCAATATATAAATATTGAATTTCAATAGAAAAACAATAATAAAATATAAAAGAAAATATAGGATAAATATAATTTTATTAAAAAAAAGTTATAGAAAATACAAGAATTTGGAATTTTATAATTATAATAGTTGTTTTTTTTTTTTTACAGTTGAGAAAAATTGCAGCCTTTCTATAATGTTTTAGTCAATTGTAGGTCGTCTTTAATCTAATTATTTATATGTGGTTCATTTATTTACACAAAAGAATTGACTAGAGAATTATTTGTTACACTTAGAACAATCATCAAAGAAAATTTACATCTGTAAGATAAAAAACGAAATTACTCAAAATATCGCTTTTAAGGTCTTAACAAAAGTTGTTCCTCTAGTCTTTCCGCAAATAATTGTTTAAAACCTCCAAGAAGCTTCAAAACTTGTTTTTTGAGCTATAATGCTCTGAATTTACTGTGCCGTTCAAAACTATATAGGCATTTTGAAAATTCTTGATAAAAAGAAGAAAGTATTCTATAGAAAATATAACTAAAACTAATAAATAATAATATATGTTGATAATATATGATTGTATTTATCCAAAGTTAATAAAATTTTTAAAAATTTTAGTAACACTACTTAACCTATTGATTCAGCTTTGCTTAAAGAAGTTATGATTAAGAAAATTAATTCAAGTGTCTCTTCACCTTATTACCTAAACTTCATATCTTATCCTTCTAATGTGAGGCTTCTTTTAGAGAAAATATGATTCTTTTCACTATCTGTGGCAGATTGTTTTTCAAACCTATTAAGTTTTATATCAGATTGAAATAGCCTAGGCTAGGGCTCTAATCCCTATTAAAAATAAAACATTGATTAAGTTTGATTAGAATAAAGTACAATCCAATTTATATATCCAAATATAAGAGAAATCTTGATTAGAAAAATTGGACATATGTTTTTTAGCTCATCATGTTGTTTAATTATTATAAGCATATTTCTAATAATTATAGTATTATTAATCAGATGATTGTCATATCCCAATACCTTTTCTGGAAATTATAATCTCAATATCTATTAAATTAGCATGTGAATAAACTTCTTATGAGAAACAGTGTTTGAACAGATTATGGTACCAAATACCATATGTTTTAATAGTAACTCAATTAATTACATCAAATAATTGCATCAATTGCATCAAGAATCTATGAATTTCAGCAACATGTATAATTAAAACCAATTTAATTTTGATATACTACAATTACTACTTTATTAATAGCTTTATTATTAATTATAATTTTTTCATTTTTTTTATAACAAAAAAAAAACAAGAAACAATATTGATTACTTGAATATAGGTTATATACTTATTTTCCTTTTATTTTTTTTTCATTGTATTTAAGTAAAAATTTAAAATATATTGTTCTAATTTCAAAAATATCAGCAAAGTACTTGCTTGTTAATAAATTTTTTCTAATCTGTTTTTTTTTTAATCTTATAATTAGGCTAGAGTCATTTATTTATTTAATCAAATATTGAACCATTACAAGTATAAGAATATCTGTAAAGTAAAAATTTCATCAATCTAGTTTACCTGTCAACAGCTGAAACCTTTAGATGTAATTTATGGAAGTAAAATATTTTTTGTTTGTTGAAAAGGATTAAGATCCCAGTACTTCAATAGGATTAAAACCTGCTGATCACCTTTATAGTTATAACTATAAATTCAAATTTTATCACTCTTCTTTTATAGAATCTATATAAGAGAAAAAGAAAATAAAAAAGGAATAGGAGAGAAAAAACAGTACAATTGTATGCATAAGAAATGATTAAAAAAAAAAGTAAAAAAAGCTATTATCTATTCTAACTATCATTGAAAAGGTTATCTTAGTGAACTTAAAACTCAAGTTCTTTATTATTTCTTACTTTTCATTATTTGTGGTCAATCAAACTATTTAATTTCTATTGAAGTAATTAATATTCAAGAATATTTAAGGGTACTTCTAGAAAAATATTTCTTGAAACTTTATGCTTGAAGACTTCTAATCAAAAGAAATATTGGTTTTTTATTATTAATTTCTCTTTCAAGCTATATCCTTTTGGAATTATTGCTTCACTCAACTGGTGAATAGTTTCAAGATTCTTTTCTCCAATCATTTTTAAAATAAATATCAATATTTCAACTTGTTGCCAAGTTGGAATAGGACTTAGATCTTGTTGCTACTTTCTGTTCTTAAAAAAAAATGAAAAATGAAAAAAGGAAAGAAAACAAAAAAGATGTTCTTCTTCTACTTACAACTTCTGCTTCACCTAATACTTCCATACTACTCTTTTAATTAAGAACTATTCAATTCTTTCAGAAACTAATTATATTATCAATTTGGTATTATACAACTGAAAACACATAAGAAGTACATGTTTTATTTACCTTTTCTGTAACTGGTGTGATTAATCAATCTGTGGCCTTGATTAATTATCTTTTTGAAAATCTAATGTAACTAAAGGTAGGTTCTTAAATTAAAGGCAAAGATATAATTCAAATGTCTTTCACTATTAAAAAAGTTTTTTTTTTTAATATAAGAACAAAAAAAACTATCTATAAATGTTTTTTGCAATTTAAATCACTTGATCCAAGTGTTTTTTGAATCATATTCCTATTAAAGTAATGAATAAATAATTATGTTTCTTCAAAAGAGACATAATTGATTTGTGAAATTTTATATGCTAAATAATTTAAGAACTTATCTTTAAATATGATCAAAAATTCTGAGTCAAACTGAAATAGGCAAAATTCTCCAGAAAAATTAGAAAAAGAAAGCAGGCTTGAGAAAGTAAAAAGTTAAGGAGATGATAGGAAAACTGAAGACTTTTTTATTCTTGTTTCTCTAGATTTTTAAATCTCTTGGAAGCCTTTGAAATATGTTTTTTCTTGTTAGTTTTTTTTTTAGAAAGGTGTTTTTGCCATAGGCCTTTCTTGTATTTAGTTACAAAAATAAATAGGAAAAGTATTTTAAAAAAAAAATAAATAAAACAAGTAATAGTTGCTATTCATTTTGCTAGTTAAAGAACTAGTATTGTTAAAAAAAGTATATAAACTTTATTATTATAAAGATATAAAATCTTTTGAGAATATCTGTTTTTTGAGCTGGCAAAAGAATTAGCAAAAAGAGTTTAAAATTTCTCTAATATGTATTAAAAAAATTTTTTGTAACAACTGATATACACCTTGTTTATTAAATATTGTTATAAGTACTCTTATATGTTTTGCAACAAATTGTCAAACTCTATCCATTCCCTAAACTACTTAAGATAAAATATACTATCTACTAGTTAGCTTGTTGCCTTTTATTCCTCTTATATTATTAATACTGAAGTCCTAATAGCATAGATAAAAAACTAACTTGCCAAGATGTATGTCTCTAAGTCCTCATCTGCCATTTGATGAACAAGAACTTAAAAGATCATCTGAACATAATCAACTATAAACTAGTTATATTCCATTATGTCTTATGGACTCTAACTAGGTCTATTAAAATTAAAAAAGTAAAAATGAAGATATATATGTATAATTACATGTGAATATCTATAGTAATCTACAAAAAAAATCCATAAAACCTGTAGGACATATTTGCAAAACTATAAAAGGGAAAAAACTACTTATTGTTCTGAAAAAAAAACACCTGTTTTATATATTATATATTAATTTGTGATCATTCTATACTTTTTACACCTTCTTATTGATCTTTATTTAATCTGAAAAATCTTTAATTAAGATTTAGTCATTTGTTTTCTGTTTTAAGTGAAGTGCTACCATTGCTATTCATTATGGTTAGATGAAGTTCAGTCACAAAATATTTAATTCCAACCAAACAAGAAATTGAATAATGCACTACAAGTAAAGTTTGTGAAGAAGAGTGAAAGATGTTGGTCTTTATTTCCATTCGTGATTATATGTTTTACCATGTCAACATTGTTGTTATATTTTGTTGACCTGCATTTTCTAGCTGTATAAGAAATATCATCCAACTTTTTGTTATTAAGGAGCCAATTCAAACTCTAATAATACTTTCAGTTTGCCATTCAAGGTGACTTGTTTGAGAATAAAGGAAGCTGTTTTCAGTCTTATAGCTTTTTTATTAGCAAGAACTATATCTCTAGAGAGAGTACGGTATAGTGCTACTAACCAGTGTATTTGTGAGTTCTTTAATAGAAGTTTTTTTTCTTTTGAAAGAAAATTTTTTAAAAAGAAAATTTTTAAAGAATATGTGATGAACAGAAAAGAGTTTTTTTTTTTTTGTATAAGTTTGAAGAGTTAATTTTCTAGTTATGGCCTTTGATAATGTATATATCTAGTAGTCAGGCAATTGATGCTTACTAGTTCTACATATTGTCTTTAACTTCTTTGACTCTTAAAGCTTAGACAGACCAGTGAGTATTTATAGCATATGTAATACTTTAATGATAGTTATTATTTGTTAATGAGATTGGCTCACTGGAATAGATCTACAGCCTGTTACCATTACTTGGAATTGAACTTGTAAAACTAGTACTGATGTATCAGTAATTTACCACTATGCTATAGCCCCACTAGGCTTTAATATATATTAAAATATTATTAATTTAATTTTTATATATTTAAATAGTATATTAATTTACAAAATTTTTATATATTTCTTTGTTTTTTTTTTTGGCACTGTTAACATTATTTTCAAAGCAGCTGCAATTTTTTTGTCATTATCATTACACAATTTAAAAAATTATAAAAATTCTCTTCATCAATTTTTCTTTTTATTTAAAATATTAATAAATAATAAATATAAAGTATATACGTATATTTATTATATTTATATTTGAAAAAAAATCAATGCCAAAGTTAAAAAAAACAAAAAGAATAGTTATTAGTTTGGAAATCAGATCTTGTAAAAAATTATCATATTCCTCAGGTTTGTTATTTTTTAATAATCATAAAAAATATAATACTACAGTATAGGTTTCTATATATATAAAATAAAAAAGTTAACTATATACTGTATATATATATATATATAATTTTATACTTGTATTTAAATTAATTAATTTTTTAGCTATAAGCTATAAATATTAGTCTGTATATATACAAGGCTTGCTATATATTGTATTGATAATCTTTTTTGAGTTCAAGGTTTTTTATTATAGGCAATAGTAATAATCACTAGTTGAAATTTGATTATTTGACAATATATTACTCATCAATCATTCAGTATATAATAAATAATTTGTCAAATATTTATCAAACATTTGTTAACAATTCAGCAATTATTGTCAAATTGGAATATGCTGAATTATTGCTAAATATTTAATGAATGCTTGATGAATTATTTATTATATGCTGAATAATTGATAAGTGGTATACTGCCAAATAATCAGATTTCAACTAATGAAACAATATAATTTTTTCATGTCTACTAGCTAATTAAAACAAGTTATCAATATATTAGTCCAAGGTTTCCTATTGAAAATAACATTAATACAGCTCCAATAATTAGTAGCTAAATTTTTTGAAATTAAACATATAAGTTTTAGTTCAAAATTTTTTATTAAAGGCCACTTATATATTTAAATATCAAAAACTATTGAATATTTTTAATTAATATTATTGATTAACCAGTATTTTCCTTCTATTTATTATTTAATATAGCCTGTTTTTGTTTTTTTGTTACTTGTATCATGTTCCTATATCAAGTTTTTAATTTAAATATAAAATTATTTTAAAACAAAAGCACTTGTATGGTTTTAATACTTGCCTTAGTACTGTATATAGAGATATGCCTATATATATATATATATATATATTTTTAATCCGCAATTAGACTGGTGTCGTATATTTATTAAATCATAGAGAACCATTACATGCATGAGAATACATGCAAAGTACAAATTTCCTCGACCTAGCTTACCCGTCTTAGGCCTAAGCCTCTAGATGCGATTTATGGGAGTGATGCGTTGCTAGCCTGATGGTTAGGATTAAGATTCAATTGTACCATGAGAATTACAGTCTGCAGATCATCTCTACGGTCACGACCATAAACCCAAATTGTGTTGTCCCCCTTTTGCAGAAACTATGCAAAGGGCAAGGAATAAAAAAAGGAATAAGGGTAGAAAAAACAGCACAAATGTGTACAAATAAAATGATATATAAAAAGAAATAAAAGCTATTATCTATTCTATCTATCATTGAAATGGTATCTCAGTAAACAAAATCCAGACCCCTCATGAATACTCACTTGTCACCACCTGTGGTCAGTTAAACTGTTTAATTTCCATCAAAGTGGGTGATATCCAAGAACGTTTAAGGGCACTTCCTGGAGAGTATTTCTTGAAACTTTACGCTTGAAGACTTTTGACCAGAAAGGATGTTGGTTTTCTATTGTTGATTTCTCTCCCAAGCCATGTTTTTCTGGAATTACTACTTCACTCAACCAGTGGATAGTTTCAAGACCCCTTTCTCCAACCATTTTCAGAATAGATATCAATGCTTCAACTTGTTATCAGATTGGGATAGAATTTGAATCTTGTGGTTACTTCCAGTCCTCTAGATAGAATAGGGAAAGAAAAGGGGCAAATAAAAGGGAAAACAAAAAAAAGGGGATCGTTCCTCTTCCACTCACAACTTCAACCATCACCTAGAACTCCCTTGCTACTCCTTTGACTAGAAAACCATCCAACTCTTTCCGGAACCAATCACATCATCGATTTTGGTGTTATGTGACTTGGAACACGTGGGAGGATGTGTCTTGTTTACTTTTTCTGTGGCTGACATGATCAACCAATCCGTGACCTTGGCCAATCATCTTGCAGGAAAGTCTAGTGTAACCAAAAATTCAGGGTCAAGCTAAGGTAGGCAAAATTCCTCAGAAAAACCAAAAAAAAAGGAAACACGCTTGAAAAAAAAGAAGTGGGAAGCTAGAGAGATAATGTAAAGGCTGGAGGCTTCTTTTTCTTTATTTTTTTGGGCTTTTGAACCTTCGGGGGTTTTTGGAGAGTACTTTTTCTTGTCAGTTTTCTTCCTAGAAAGGTGTTCTTGCCATAAACCTTTTGGGTGTGTTTCTTGTATTTAGTCGCAAAAATATGCAAGAAGGTGTTTGAAAAAGAAAAAGAAAACAAGTGGTAGCTACTGCTTGCTTTGCTGGTTGGAAAACCAGTGTTGTTAAGGAAAGTGTATAGACTTTATTATCAAAAAGATATAAAATTTTTTGAGAATGTCTGTTTTTTTGGGTTGGTAAATGGATCAGCGAAAAGAGTTTATATATATTTTTATAATATTTTGTTTTGTGATACTTTTAACCATGTACTATTTAAATAAAATATAAGTTTTCGAAAACCTTTGAAAAAATTCAAAATGAACCTTATCTTAATAAAATCATATTTGGTGATTAAATGTTGACTCGCATGAATTTCATTTTCCAGGTGGGTAACCTTATCCTTTATAATTTTTTACCGTTCTAACAATTGATTGATTTTTTTATGAAGATCTTTGTAGAACTCCATAATTTTTTCAATGGCTTTATTAGGAACTAAATATATCACTAAACCATGAAGTATTATGATATTTATTAGATGCCCAGACAATTCTACCATTCTCTATAATAACTGTTTCAAATATCATTAATATAAAATTATTTATTGAAATATTTAAAGAATTAAAGTATAATTTTAAAACACTTTCAAGATTTTCAAATTCTCATCTATAATTTTTATTGTTTTTTGAAAGAATTTGAAGTACTTCATTTATTGAATTGGTTAAATTTTCTGATTCAAATTCCTATAGTTTATTTGAAAATATAAATACTTTTGGAATAATTGTTCATTCTTTAGAGTTTTTTGCAATTTTATTAATTATTATTTTTCTTTGATTCTAAAAATATATAATATTGTTAGATATTTCAAAAGTTTGTAAATTAATTTATATATTTATATTTTGCATTAGTTGTTCTCCAATATTTTTTTTATTACTTAAATGATCAGATTGTTTAACATGTTCCTTATGAAAACTTTTATAGGTTTCTGAAATAAATCCATTAATTATTCCATACTTTCAAATAGATAAAATTATATGCTATATTTATAAGTATAATTTTAAAAGTTTTAGTTGTGATCTGAAAATTTTTTAAAATTTTTTATAAATCTTTGCACCTATATATTAATAAACTCCTATAATAAAATACTGTATAATTTAAATATTTTATAATATAATTAAATAAATAATTATTTCATATTTCAAATTTTTTTAAATCACTTTTAGAAAACTCCTTATAGTTACTAATTATATATATTTTATTCCATTCTTGATAAATTATTGGCAATTTTTTAATATCTATATTCTGTATACTTTTGTTATATATATTATTCATTACAAAAATTATAACTTTTATTTGATTTTTATATTTATTTTCAGTTAGTCTTGCAATAGATTGAATATCATGTGAAAAAATCTTTAATTCTGAAAATCTTGGAATTTGTGCAAGTTTTTAATCCATTTCATTATAAAGTGAAAAACTGCAAAGGTCTTTTAGTAATTCTCAATTTGATATTGAAAAAGATCCAAATTAAGATAATGCATTCTATCAGATACAATTGCTTTATATTAGGGCTCCTAACGATATCACTTCGATATTAGTTTAATATTTAAATTTACTATAAAAACATATGAGTAGATTATAACTCCTATATTAAATTTACTATAGATCGGTACCATTTTGATACCAGTTCAATATCAGTTCGATACTTTTTTGGAGCCCTACTTTATATATATTTATTTTGCTATAAATTAATAAAATATAAATTAATTTTATAATATATAAATTAATTATAAAAATTATAAAAACTTATGAAATACTTTAAAAAAAATTATCAAAAAAAAAAATTCTTTCCCGTTTATCCAGATTCGCCTAAAATCCGCAGTAAACAGCCGAGAGTTAGTCCAAAAGGTCCACCCACCATGGCAATACACAAGCCCAACGTCTCCAGGAGCACAGGCTTACTTGCCCCAATCACCTGCTACAACAAGCATCTAAAACGCAACAAAAACAAAAGGAAAACCAATGGCTAACCACGCCTGAAGCGGATAGAAGAAAGACACCCAGCTGGCTAGAAACTTCAGAGGAAGGAGTAGACGCCACCTACACTTGGGCAGGGAACACCTGCATGGATACAGAAGAGCCCCAATGGGCGTATACCCCACCAATGTTTGGTGAGTCAGATAAAGAGACAACGTTCATAGAATCAGGTAGTGAAGCGGAGGAGATCCCGCCCGCCAACGCCAAGCCACCCAGACAATCCAGACAGCCGCTAGGCCCGCCCACAGACTGGCACACCCAATACGGCCATTTCCACTACAAAACGGCCATCCAGACAGAACATCTAACAGGCTTCATGGAACAAAAACTCAAGGCAGTCAAAGAAGCAGTCACCCACCTGGACTTCTATATAGGTGCCTGGGTGGCGCAGCAACAAGGGGCGAAATTGATTATCACCTCCTTTGCCAATCAAAAGGATGTACAAAAAGCATGCAAAATGACAATCCAGCAAGGCAATGATCACTATATGACAATCCTTGCCAACTTTAATCAGGCAATAGCCAAAAGTAAAACCATTTGCATCTGGAACATCCCTCTAGATACTGTTAAACCTAAAAGTTTAACTTTTCCGAAATAGGAAATTTCACACCAAATATCGATTCAACACATCAATTCGCTAA
>CAJVPV010003526.1:0-11189 GCA_910591835.1 Acaulospora morrowiae | reverse complement strand
AATTATAGATAGAAGTTTAATAAATAAAAAAATAAAAAAATTTTTGGATTTTTATTTTTTTAAGTTAAAAAATTTTATTATTTAAAAGTGGCCGGATCTTTTTGATGACTCACTGTATTTTGAACCATAAAGGTATGGGTTCTTTACTAATATTAGCAAATGTTTATACAATTTTCCAAGAGAGCATTGTATTGATATCTTTATCAACAAGCTAGTTTACAAATATAATTTTGTATTTTCTTAAAGATGGAATTGCCTTGTGATACAAGTTCGTGTTGTTGAGCTTATTCTTAATAAAGATTGAGCCTCTTCTCCAGTTAAAGTATTCTACCCATCACAATAAGAATATTGTAATTCCTAACCTATTTGCCTGTTTTAGTACCTGAGCTGAGAAGTTTTTTGAGCATTTGAATGATCATGGGATTTTATCAGTTAGAATGTTGACAGGTTCCCAGTTTTGGATCTATACTTGTTTAAGGCAGATCAATATGGATAAGCTGGCAGGTCCTGTATCACTTAATCTGTTTATTAAGTTAGAAATCTGATTCTCTACTTGAATTTCTTCGATACTTTTGATATTATAGATTTTTTTGTGATGAATGGCCAAGTTGGAAATTGTTGAGACTAGTCCTGCTGCCTGCTTTAGGATCCTTCTTAGCTAAGTCAATAGGTTGTTACAGGTGTATTGATTTAAGAAACAATATTGCATCTGATATTCTATTCTAGGGATTAGAACTCTGTTTATAATGTATTCTGCATGCTTGTTTGTAATTCTCTTTTTTTTGAAGCAGAAGGTAACTGATGTAATTTCTTGTTTAAGTCTATATATCATATCTTTTGTGTGTCTTTTATTCCCAATCCATATTCTTAGGAAGCGAGTGAAGCTATTGCAATCACTTTCGATAACTTCTTATTAATCCAAACCAATCTTTACAGAGTTTGATTCTTTGTTGCCACTGTTAATAGTAATCAGGACTGATTTGTTGTCATTGATTTGTGAATCATTTGCTATATAGAACCACTTGGCTCTTTCTAAGATATTTTTCATATCTTTTTCTAATCTGACAATTCATGTTATATCATTCATATATGCTATAGCAACTTGTCGAACCAAGATTTGTTGTAGAGTATCATTCTTATCAAGGTTGATTTTCTATTTGCAGTTCATGATATCCTAGTTTTGTATTGTCTTGTATTTTACAGAGTAAAGGATCATAAAAGATATATCATAGAAAAGAGGAGATTGTCTTTCCTTGATCTATTCTGTTCCTAGCAATTACTTTTTTTGTTATTCCCATGTCAATAATTACTTTAAGAGATCTGTTTTTAAATAGTTTCAGAATTAGTATTGCTAGATGTACTGGAATCTTAATTCTTTGTAATATTTTTTGTAACATTTCTAGATTGATCATGTCATATGCTTTTGCTGTATCTTGAAACAGGATCCATAATTCTTTCTTTTCTTCCCATGCTTCTTTACAAATATTATTTATCAGATGGATAGGCTCTGACATACTTTCTTCAGGTAGTCCTGTGAAATTAGGTCCTTTTATAATATTGTATGTTTTGTATACAGTAGATAACCGATTGGTAATAATCTTGGTAAAGTATTTTTAGAAGATGTCTAAAAGCACTATTGGTCTGGTATTACTTAAGATGCCTTGCCATTCTTTACCCTTTGATATTGGATAAAGAAGACTTTCTTTCCATGCTGTGGGAATTGTATTGTAGGCTAAGTATATATTCATAAGCTGGCATAAAGTTTTTTTACCAAATGCTCCTAAGTTTTTAAGCATTTCATATTTGATCTTATTGGGTTCTGCTGCTTTATCCTTTGGAAGATCTTTGAGAACTTCTTCCAATTCAGTTTCGCTAATGATATTCTTTGTATTCTTATATCATTCTTTCTTTATTTTAGCTTTAGAGGCATACTGATCCTTCCATTTGTCATCCAACAGATCGAAATTACTGTTTCACTTCTTAAAGGCATCTTTGTAATATACCTTTGTTTGATGTAGGATTTCTTCTTTGTCTATTGACATATACTCTTTTCCCTGATCATCTTGGATCCGGATCCTGTTTATGATTATCTTGTCTCTGAAGTTATTTGTCAATTCTTGTACTACTTTTCTCTGGTTTTCTTTGAGATTTCTATATCTTTCTTTAATTGCTTCTTTAATTTCGAAGTTGATTCAGTTTCTTTCTTCACTGAGACAGATCTTTTTTAGGGAGTTAGCTGTTTTTCTAAGCTAAGATATCAGCATATGTTTTTTTTCTTCTTCCCCTAGTATTGTTGTGAGCTTGTGTGTGGATTCAAGAACTGGTACTATTGGTGCAATACTTTGGTTGATTTTCTTAAGTTCCTTTCATAGCTTTTGCTTCATTGTTGGTTCCTCCACAGGATCTTTTAGTTTGGTTCAGTTGTTAAGTGCCTTATTTACCGAACGGTAGCTGTAAAAGGCTAGCTGTTCTCTGCGATTTTGCTTTCTGTTTTGAGACTTAATTCTTTCTCTTGCCATTCTCTTCTTACAATGTAATTGATTAAAAGCTGAGGATATAAGAACTTTTTCAAACAGCTTTCAAGAGTCTTGAATTAGTTGATTTCATCTGCTATTATTGGTTTAATTTGAGTTCATCATCTGAATCTGGCATGAAATGCTACTTTGCTATAGTTTTTGATCAACTTTTTGTGTATACTTTTTCCATTGGGAGTCTGTTGTTTTGTTAATGTTAATTATCTTTTCCTTAGGTAGTTTTGATACACTTGTACTTATCTGGTGGTCTTTGAGTATAGTACTTTGTGCTATTTGAAGGATTAGCACAATGTAATTACTATTAGTTATTGAGTGAAAGTCTTTATTGTTGAACTGAAACATGTTGTTTGCTATACTGTAAGACCCCCAAATGTAATCAATCCTATTAGAACTTGATTTGTTTTTCCAAGTGTGTAAAGTCTCTGTTGGTTCCCATAGTTGTTGTAAGTCTATAAGGTTTCAGTTGTTCATATAGTCAAATAGTTCAATTTCTGAATTATTTGATCTGGTAAATTCTGTTATACTATTTAATGACTTATGGTCTGTTCTGGGATTTGCTATAGCATTGAAGTTACCCATGATAATGATTTCATAGTTTCTTTGTGAGTATACTTGCAAGATCTTGTATTTTCTTCTGCAAAGTATGGCTCTGTCTTTTGTCACTGGATAGATATATTTGTGCAATCCATATTTTATATCCCTTATTTAGGAGGTTAATTGCTATAAGATGATCTTCGATCTTATCTATAGATGCTACAAATTTCTCGATGTTTTTGGGAATTATTAATAAAACTCCTGTACTCCTGGAGTTGTTTGGTTCTGTGCTTGAAAAACACTTGTATTGTTTTTGGTCTGCAAAAGCAAAATGTTAGTTTTCTTTTGAGAGTTTAATTTCACATAAACCCATTATATCAATTTTTCTTTTCAGTAGTTTTATTATTAGATTGGCTTGATCTGTCTCTCGATTGATTCCTCTAATATTGTGTGTGCCTATTGTTATGCATGATGTTTGATTGTTATGATTATTTGAATTTGTTAATATGAGATTTTTTTCATGGTTTTTATTTAGAAATACTGTTTTTTAATTAGATAAGAATTCATCTATATGTGTGATATTATCAGTATTACTTGTTATTGCTGAAGAGGTAGGTTGTATTGATGATACTTGTTGTATGTTAAATAGGTTTTGTTCTTCAGCAATGATTATGGTTTCAACTGATGTGTCTATTTTTAGAATCTATAGTAGGATTTTTTTCTACTATTGTGACTTTCTTCCAACTTGTAAAGGCACTCGTTAATTCTTTCCAGTACTCTTTGGATCTGTTGCCAGAAGGAATTTTCTTTTCTTGTTCTGCTACTGTCACGTTTTTTGTTTGTATATATTTTGTGGAAGGTTTTGGTTTTGCTGGACTGTTTCATTTCTATGTTCAAGAGTTCTTCCTCTTCTGATATAATACTTATATTATCTTCTTCCTTTGTATCTAAACTCTTGAGATTTGTATGTTTTGTAAATTTGCTTTCTCAAGCCTTGTTATTTGTTTTGGTGGTAATCTTTGTGTTGTCTTTTGTACTCCACCAAGTTTTGCTACCAAAGAGTTCTATATGGGATCTCAAGGCTTTGTTCAGATCTTTTGTATTGAAGAAGCCTAGAATGGCGAAGCTTCTTTTTTTTTTGTTCTGCTATTTGTTGATATATGTATGGTTTTGATATTGAGATGTTTGGTTGTACTTATTATTTTGGTAGCTGAGGTTTCCTTGTTTGTACCATATAGCTTAGTTGTGATGTTGTTTCGTCGTGTCAGGGTCTCGATGTAGTTTTGATATGATATAATTTTTGTCATTGTTGTTTCCATTGGTATTGCCCATGTTTCTTTTAGATTTATTAGTAATGTTGAAAATGTAACTCTTGCCGACTTGAGATTGTTATTGCCATTCTTCATCTATATATATGAGATCATTCCGTATTTGGCTATGGCACCTTTGAGTCTCTTGATTGAAAAGTCAGAAGGTATATTCATTATAATAACCTTTTCCATGCCCATTGTGATGTCTGGGGGGTTTTCGTCTTTGGAGGAGGTTATGTTACTTGATTCTTCTTCATGCAAGGTTTGGATTGTTATCTGAGGTTGGTGAATTAGGAGTTTTTTCTTGCATTCCAGCATATTGTTGGATTTCTGAAAGTGTAGAACTGTCCATTTGCCTTTCCTATAACTCTGACTTGAATTCCTTTATGGAATAAGGGAACTTTAAGAAATTTAGTAATATTTTGTAGTTGCTCTACTCTGTTTTTGCCAAGAATGGTACCACATTTGATTCTTAGTTGATATGGACTGTTATGTTCTGACAGATTGAATCTGTTATATTCAGAAGTATTTTTTGGGGCATATTTTTTGTATTTTGTTTCTACAAGTAATACTCTGTTGAATTGTTCCAGGATAATAAATTTAAAGTCCTTTTTTCCTTTGCTAAGCTTGGTTAGGCACCTTTTCATGTCTTCTTCGAATTGGAATTGGACAATATACTATCTATTTCCATTTATAAAGGGTATTTGTATAAGTTCATACTTATCCTTGGATAATTGGAGAAGATTGGTAATATATTTGATTTGCTCCTCTTTGGAGTTTCCTGATGTGTTGGCTGCAAGTGCTCTTATTTTAAAATCACCTGATTTGCTAATAAAAAAAGGATTGGTAGATATGTATTGCCTATTTCTTATATAATAGCTTTGGACAGATTTTATATAGCTCCCTAATGATATATAAATTAGTATTTTTTCCTCCTCTTTCTTAGATTCTGATACTATCTCCATTTCTAGGTGATTGGAAACTTCTTCTTTTGTTAATATGGGCTTGTTCTTGGGATCCTTTTTCATTTGTAAGGCTTCATTTTATGTTGTTATAGCCATAGTATTGTTGGGTTCTATATGTTCTTGTAGCGGATATATATGGTCTTCAACATGTTGTTCTTCTTGTTGGCTTGAGGGTCCTGCTTGTTTGATGATATTCAGTATTTGCTAAATTTGCTGTAGATTCTCTATTATATATTTGTTCAATATTTCAGCTTCGAGGTTATTATGTTTTCAAATTTGTTCTATGTATTTTTTAATAAATACCCATTTTACTGCTGTTGAAGCATTGATGTTAGTAGTTTTGCTACTACTGTGTCTAAGACTGTAATATTTATTATTGTCTCAAGTTTTAAGAGTTTTGAGAAGGAGTTGTTGTAGCTATCTTTGAGGAGTGATTTAATCATTACTAATTATGAGTATTATGATTGTCTTTCAATATTCTTAAGTACTCGATGATCTGATTTTCTATTGGTTATTGGATATTCATTTCTGATTGGATATCAGACGTGTGTTATTATTGTTGTTGATCCATGGGTTCTATATATTATGTAACTAGATGTTGACGTGTTTTGCTTATAATTTAATTAAGAGAAGTTGAGAAGACATGTATCTATTTCCGATTTAGTTGTTGTTTGTTTATTTATTTGTTGTTGTTTTTAGGTGTGGAATATAATTAAATCTTAATTTGAATTCTATAAACAAATGTATTTGTTTTCCTATTTTGAGTATGGAGAAATGCACACACGTGCTTGTGTTACTGCTAATCTTTTGGTGAGGGTAAATTGGTTTTGATTTTTCAGTTCCAATGTAGATTAATCCATGTAACGATTGTTGTTTATATTGTAAAATTCTTTGGATCTTTTGTTTTTCTTCTAAACACAGTATTGAGAAAATCTTGATATCCTTCTGGTTTTGTATCAATGGCGAGGTTACCTGGTTTACCGGATGGGATCTGGCTGATACAAGATCCTACTAATGTCTAGGGAGGTATTTAACCTGGTGCATAACTGGCTGGTAGCTTGGGAAGTATGGTGCTGACTTTTTCTTTAATTTTACTATGAATTGTTTTCCTTGTTTTTTATTCTTTCTCAATAAGAAAAAACAAGTGTGTATCTATCTGTATTGAAATAAAAGAAAGGATTAGTATTCTTTTAAGTTCAATTATACCTGTTTACTGTATCCTGCTTTGGTTTTGGAAAAAACCAGTAGAGTATTTCTTTTTGATAAAAGTTTTCTTTGAGTATTTCCTTTAATGTTTCTTGGGGTTTTTTGTGTTTTTATCAAAAAAGGAAATTTTTAAAAATTTTGAGATTTGCGGGAAAAAGTTTCAATATTTTATTTATATTTAAAAATTAAAAAATATATATATATATATATTGTTATTTAATTGAACCATATAATTATATTTAAAATTATATTTAACAACTATTATAATATCTATTAACTATTTCTTTATAAATATTTATTTTACAAAATAATAATCTTATTTAAAATGTTTTTTAATTTTTAATTTTTTTATAACAGATAGTTTCTCAAGTTTTTCTTGTTTAAAGATTTTTTCAATATTATATTTGTTTTATAAATAATAAGCTAACATTTATAGTAATAATTAATATCTAATTATTGATATATAACAAGTTGAATTTTTACTATATTAATAAAGATAATAAGTAATGCTTAAAAAAAAAAAAAATTTATATGTATTATATACAGTATATTATATAATAAACAAGACAAATGTTAGTTATATTAACATAAACACAATATATTTTTATTTAAATTAATATTAGATTTTGGTTTTATATTTCTTTAAAAAAAATTTTTTTATTTTAATAATATCAATAGATTATAAAATATAATTTAATTTAAAATTTATAAAACAAAAATGTTTCTAATAAAAAAAAATGTTAATTAAATAGTATTTATTTAAATCAAAATTAATAACTAAAACAAATAAAATTATATCAAAAATCTTTGGTTGATTTTTAAAACTATTTTATGTATATTATAAAAATAATTATAAGTTTTTTTATAAAGGTCTCACATTTAATGTCTGTTTGCGATTTAAAAAAGTTTAATCTATGATTTATATTTTAAAGCAATACTGGACTTAACCGGAACTTTCAGTAATAAAAAAAATATCTGGATTTAGCTTACATGTACTGTATCTAGCAGCAATTTGGTCGTAAATTGTCAGAATCGATAATTAGGATTGTTCAGCATCAAACTTCAACTCAAAATTGCTTATACTACTCGAGTTTTAATTTGACGATCGTCATCCTGGAGTTGCGACTCACATGTTACAAGAATTTTCTCAATTGCCAATGTAGAGGTACAGCCTAAAGCCATCAATTTATTTTTCAACAAATATTATATATGACATACCATTATGGACTGGGTTATTATGATCGGACATTATTGACAGATTCTGATGTGCAGCACAGTCCATCAACGAATGTTGCATGTCATCCCATTGTGGAAATCCGTTTGAATCTTCTCATCATGACAAAGCGAATGAAAAGCGTATAATTATATTTATATATAGTTTGATATAATAATAAACGATTCCCCATTACAATATACCACAGATATTTACATAGAATCATAAAACAAAAAAAGTAAAGCTACTGCATTATATATATACTGTATATAGTACATTTACAGGAATAAGTATTGTTACTAAATTTTTAACTCAAATTCAATAGGATAGTGATCGGTGATACGTTTCGCTGCTTTCTTGATTAAGGTTTTATCCTCGGAATGCTTTTCCCAACTCTCGTCAAACCTCCACACACTGGTGTTTCCGATCCATCTTCGCTCATTTGCAACTTCGAACACAAATCGATCATACGCGGAATTCGGACCATCGGCAACTGTCGTATCGGTGGAATGTTGAATACCCCACATCAATTTATTTTTTTGCAATACTTTGTCGAGCTCGGCGCGTTGTTTTTTGTTAACATAAGCACCAGCCGCGTTAAAATCGCCCATCATAACGATAGGTTCGTCGCACCCTTCACCCGTTGAAGGTGATAACTCTTCTATCTCTTCCTTGGAATCCCTCATGGAAACAGACGATTTCCGTTTAGAATAGAAGCAGCAGCACAAATTGGTGCGTAAAGTGGAAAGCAAACGAGAGAAAAATCCCTGAGATTCTTTTTTTGCCTTTTCTTGCACCGATCTATCACGGTTACGTTGTCTCTTTTCCTGTATGATATCTCTTTGTAATTTCTTTTTTACATTCACGTATACATCAGTTACCAACACTTTGATTTCGTCGAACGCCTTTTCTGGCTGCGTATGACAACCAACTAGGGTGATTCTGACATTCGACTTTCTCAAATGTTCAAATCTTACTACATAAGGATCTCTAATAAACTTGTCACCTAACTTTTCGTCGTCATCGATAACATAACTATCCAAAACTTTCCATTCATTTTTCCTATACATAAAAAGGTACCTTTCTTGATATGAATTCCTACCTATGGGTTCGCTAGCAATATAAGAGTATGGTGTAGCTGGCGTAGACACCATTTCAGCAAATTCCTGCATAAGTTCTTCCTGGCTTTTCGGAATGTGAATTTCTTGACACAGGACAATATCGTATTTCATAAGAATATCAGCGATAATGCGCATTATCACTCGATTTGAAAATTTTTTGACTCCAAGTGCTTGGATATTAATTGAGCCAATTAAACTGATCTTTTTATTGTATACGTGAGGAATTGAAGAAGATGGTAATGGAAGCTTAGCCAACAACTCCACTTCGGCTGAGTTATCGACTTTTTCTTTTTCTTTTTCGACTTTTTTCTTTTTCGACTTTTTCGACTTGAGTGGCGGTGGTGCCAACATGCCAGGTTCCAATTTTTTTTTGGGCATTTTGACATATTTGTGAGTAGGATTGCGCACCACGATCTTTGGGATCATTTTTTTCTTCGGTTCTCCTTCATTAATATTGGTCTTACTAACAACTAATGTGTTCTGACGGCGAACAAATCGCCTCGTTCCTTTACGAACAACCTTTGTACCACCAACATTGGGACGACTATTTGAACTGGTTCTCGAACTATGGACTGAAGAGGATGTATATGACACAGTTTTGCTAGGACTCTTATTAGAACCCTTCTTGGAACGGGGATTATGTTTACTTGTAGCACCATGTGCGGATGATGATTCTGTTGATTTTTCCTTTGGGCGTCCTCTACGAGGACTTGAAGTATTTTCATCTGGTGACTCACTCTCTTCACTATCGGAGGAAGGTATATACTCCTCGTCGCCGCTCTTTCGGGGTTTTGGAGGCATTATTTTCGAAGTTAAGAGGCAGTATCCTTATGCGTAGAATGGTAAATTAACTTGAGAAAAACGAATCGAGTTAATCATAAAAGAAAGAAAAGGTTGTGTGGTTCTTCGTTAATTGCTGAGGAATATTGAATTCAAAGAAACTAATCAAGGACATATAAAATCCTTATATTACCTTTATTCGGAGATATTAAACTAATGCCTGAAAAAGTGAAAAATTATCTTCTCTTCTCCGGAACGCTACAAGAACTTATAATTTCTTGCACGTTTCTGCATAATACTGTGATAAAAAAGCGATTAAATTTGTGTAACTTAAAAACTTCCCCGCAATCTCCCTGCAATCTCACTTAACAAACTAAAAAGAAGTTTTAGCACGCAACAATTTACCTTAACGTCCCGCAAGTTTGAATTCGAACCCAAAAACTGGTGAGAAAGCTATTTCTATAGCCACAAGTATGTATTTTCACCAGGATCGAAGCAAACAATTTGAGAATCATATTTTTTTTTTATTATATATATACTCTGGTTTTCTTACTTGGCTGGTTTTGATCTAAGAACTGTGCCCAGCCTGTACTCCTACTTTTACTATTTGGAGTGAAGTTCAAGTTTCATTTATGTACTAAAATTCCAAATCAAGGGCATTACTTGTCTATATGGTTATATAGTGTGAATTTGGAAGGCTATGATGATGCTCAAAATAGATTTTACCACGACGCGACTGGCGTACGAGGCGTCATAATTTTCCCCGAGATGTACTTGGTAAACTCCTTACGGATATTTTTTTTGTGTCAATTAGCGCAAGCTACTATATCTGGTATGTGGCTTGTATATTTTTAAGCGATCGATCATTATATTATGATATATTGTTAAGAATACAATCTTTAAAGCGTCAATAGATGATAGTTTGAAACTAGTTTTAATTGCTTATATAATATAACGCGCTCTATTCTTCGCGCGAAACCTCAATGACACTTATTGTCTACAGTATACCAAGTCTTTAATGTATACAGTGCATGCAAGTTTTCACTTACAGGTTAATTATAAAAATAATTTTTAAAACTTTTGATTCCTAACACAGATGATATCACTAATGATGTAAGTAATCATATCATATTCTAATTATGAATGCATTAAAACGAAGATAATTACTGTATTTGAAATCGCATATACAGTATATGAAAAAAATTATTTTTTTACTTTAAATTTTTATTTATAACTTAATTATTAATGAATAAAATAAATATAACGTATATAAACATAAACATAATTATTTTTTTTCGATAAATTGTAAAAAACAACAGAAATCTTAAAAGGCTTTATAATTTATTAATAATAAAGTTTGACGATATGAATTATTTAAACCATATTTAGAACAATCGTCTTTGTAAAATGAATTTGTTGTAATAATTATTAAATTTATTAAAATTTCTACAAATAATTTTTGAAATCAAAAATAACTTTAATAACTTTTACTTGAATTTTTATAATAGATTATAATAAGCTTATTT
>CAJVPV010003525.1:0-11189 GCA_910591835.1 Acaulospora morrowiae | reverse complement strand
TATCAGTATAAAAATTGACTTTTTACTATATATTATAATAAACGGGTAAACAAAATTATATCGTTATAACCAGAAATTGTTATAAAAAATATTGTTATAAAGAGGTTTGACTGTAATAAAGGTGGCTTATTGGATATGCTACTTTAGTAACTTCACTTCTTTAGAATATATAATAATATTGTTGTAATAAAATCATGATGAATCAGTCACTTTGATCTGTCTCATGCTGTATAATGATTGAAGTGATTTCTGCTCAAAAAAGGTATATAAATTTGATCAGAGTTTATAATGTTGATACAGATCAGTCCATCGATCTTGTATCCTAATTGGTTACTTTATATATAGCAATTCCATTAGCTATATAATACTAAGATCAATCACAAGGCAATAGTTTATCAAATAAAGATGGTTTTTATTTAACAATTGTGCAATACCTATTCTAATTCTCTTTACTTTTTGACCATTTTCAGGTTACTTATATATATTTTTACTTTATACTTATTATATTTGATATACTACTTATATCTGATATATTATTTATATCTAATATATTTATCCTTATAATTTCTTATTATCTATTTATCATTTTTTCCTACAACAATATATTCTTTGAATAGTTAGGCTATTCTCCAAAGTATATAATAATATTGATGATATAGATTTTTGATAGCTGATAAAATATAATAGTAATAATTAATTGATAGTAATAATGATAATAGATTTGTTATTAGTTATTTGATGATTGATTGAACAAGAAACTGTATTAAACAAGTATAAGATATGATAAAAACTTATTATAAAATAAAGGAGGCCCATTGGATATATCACTCTGGTAATTCTATTTCTCTAAAATATATAATAATTTATTTTTTAAATAGTTAGACTACTCTTCAAAATATATAATAGTATTGATAACATAAATTTTTAATAGTTAAAAAGATATAATAATAGTAGAAGATTGATTTTTTTTTTTTTTTTTTTTTAATCCCACAATCAGGTTGATATCATTTATTTATTAAATTATAAAAAATCATTACATGCATGAGAATATATGCAAAGTATAAATTTCCTCAATCTAACTTACTTGTCAATAGTCAAAGCCTCTAGATGTGATTTATAGGGGTAATATGTTGTTTCTCTAAAGAATAGAATTAAGATTCCAAACTTCTGATAGGATCAAAACCTGCAGATCATCTCTACAGTCACAACTATAAATCTAAATTGTGTCATCTCCCTCTTGTAGAAACTATACAAGAGAAAAAAGAAATAAAAAAGGAATTTTGTAAAAAAGAAAAAAAAAAAGCTATTGTTTATTCTAATTATTATTGAAGAGGTTATCTTAGTGAACTTAAAATCCAAGCCCTTTATAATTTCTCACTTCTCACCACTTGTAACTAGTTAAACTGTTTGATTTCTATTGGAGTAGTCGATATTCAAGAACATTTATGGATACTTTCAAAAGAGTATTTCTTGAAACTATATGTTTGAAAACTTCTAATCAGAAAGGATGTTGGTTTTCTATTGTTGATTTCTCTCCCAAACCATGTTTTCTGAGATTATTGCTTCATTTAACTGGTGAATAGTTTTATGATCCTTTTCTCTAACCATTTTCAGAATAAATATCAATACTTCAACTTGTTATCAGATTGAAATAGGACCTAGACTTTGTTGCTACTTCCTGTTCTCAAGAAAGAATAGAGAACAAAAAAAAAATAAAAGGATAGGAACAAAAAGGAACCACTCCTCTTCTACTCACAACTTCAACTTCATCTAATACTCCCATACTACTTCTTTAATCAAAAACTATTCAATTTTTTCAGGAACCAATCACATTATCAGTTTAGTGTTGTATAACTGGAAATACATGAGGAGTACATGAGGAGTACATGTCTTGTTTACTTTTTCTGAAGCTGATGTGATCAACCAATCTGTAACCTTGATCAATTATCTTTTAGGAAATCAGATGTAACTAAAAATTCAGGGTCAAACTGAGGTAGGCAAAATTCTTCCAAAAAATTAAAAAAAAGAAAACATGCTTGAGAAAAAAGAAGAAAGAAGCCAAAAAGATGATGGAAAGACTGAAGACTTCTTTGTTCTTGTTTTTCTAAATTCTTGAATCTTTTGGAAGTCTTTGGAAAATATTTTTTCTTATTAGTTTTCTTTCTAGAAAGGCATTTTTGCTATAGACCTTTTAGGTAGGTTTCTTGTATTTAGTCACAAAAATAAACAAGAAAAGTGTTTTGAAAAGAAAAAATAAAACAAGTGATAGCTTCTGCTCACTCTGCTGGTTAAGAAACCAGTATTGTTAAGGAAAGTGTATAGACTTTATCATAAAAACAAAAAGTTTTTTGAGAATGTCTGTTTTTTGGGTTGGCAAAAGGATCAGTAGAAAGAGTATTATTCAAAGTTTTTAATAAAAATTGAATTTTTTAAATATAATTAATAATTTAACTATAACATAATTAAAAATTTTTTGTAATAATAAGTAAAATTTTTATTAAAATTTTGTTTTAAAATTATTTTATCAATTTATTTATTATTTAACTTTTTATATATTAACAAATTCTTTTATTTTTAATAATAAACAATTTTATATTTTAATAATAATATTTTTTATAATTAAAAATATTATTATATATATACTATTAATTAATTAATTGAAAAATATTTTAAATCATTTATTAAAAAACTTTTTCCTATTTTTCTCAATTTTTTGAAAAATTTCCTTTTTAAAAAATTTTAATAAAATAAAAAGAAAGAGCTTGTCAAGTTTTTCCTTCCTTTATCATTATTAAGAATAAAAACTCTTTTTTAGAGAAAACTTCTGATTGTTCCCTTTTTGCTGAAAATCTAAGAGGTTTAAATAGAATAGTTCTAAGTATTATGTGCAAAAAATTAAATTCTAGACTTATTGAATAAAAAACTAGTTTTTTTTCCTTAATATAAAAAGTTATCTTTATTAAAATTGACACAATAAATTTATCACACTTCAAGTTATACTACACATGAGTCAATTTTAAGAGTTTTATTGAAAAGACTCAAGCTGCATAAGGATGAAACTCTTGGTTGAATTTATTAAAACTTGGAAATTTTGATAATAAAGATTACATAAAAAAAGACTTTTGGTTTGACTTCTTTTTTCGCTTATACAGTATATGTGGATATAGAAAAACTAAAATTAGTTTACCCTTTTCAAAAAATTGACAAATCCTTTTCTACCAATTACATTTTATAAAAATTGCATCATCCATTACCAACATCACAATAATAACAATAATAACAATAACAAAGCAACAATAACAATAACAATCTGTCACATATTAATAATTAATTTATAATTTTGAAAAGATCAACAATAAGAACTCTAATATATAATACTTTCATAGCTTTTAAATAGAATACTATATATATAGGAGTTGTGTCCTGCTTGATATTTTTGCTCTAGATTTGATAGTCTAAGCCAACCAAATTCTTTGAAGTGTCTACTTAAAGATTTTGGAGTTGTATTTTATTTGGCCATATGGTTTCTAGATTTGGTAGTTTGTACTAATCAAAGATTACAATTTCAGAATATTTATTAGAAAGTATATATTCACATTTAAATCCTTTCTGAATCCATAATCATGTAAGCTGAAGTTGTAATATAAAGAATTATTTATTAATTATAATTATTAATATGTATCAAATTAAATTGTTTTTTTTTCTTCTATTAATATTTTTAAGTAAAGACTTTAGCTATTCAGTACTATTTTAAATATGTAATGATTTTAATATTTGGTTTTTTTACTATTTAAATAGTTATAAATAATAGGAAAGCTAGCATTAAACTCATTAATTAATTGGTTATGTAAAAGATATTGTTACTTTCTTTTTGTAATAATTTTTAATTATACAATTTAATTAAGTGATATTTCTATTATTATTATTTTTTTTGAGGGGTTTTCCCCAGTAAATAAATATCATTTCTTTATTTTTATTGTATATTATAGGTATACATTGTGAAAAAAACAACATCTCTTGGGTGCATATTGCATACAACAAGTTAAATGCTAGCTTGCCTATTTGATCACTATCTAACTAATATTGTAAAAAGAATTTCAAAAGCAATATTAAAATGTTAAATAGTGGAGTAGCAGCTATGCCTACTCGACAAAATTTTGTGAAATCTTTTAATTTTTTGAATAAAAAATAAATAAAAGAAAATAACAACAGTGACTAAAACTAAAACTAAATCAAATAAACTATAAAATCTATAAGTAGAAATCCAATTATTTCTCCAAAAAAGTCACCAGACAGGCACATGGTCCCATCTTTCTGACTCTTTGATTACCATAGATATAAGAGTACATGTGACATCGTTTGTTATTATAGTTGTTGTTATTGTTGTTGTTGTGCTGGAAAACCGGTTTAAGCAAGTTCGATTTTTTCCTTGTTGTTTTGACAAAATTTAATTGGATGATTGGAGAGCAATGATCATCTGGAGAGGGTAAACTGATTTTGGTTTTTTGGACAAAAAGTTTTGGAAATTTTGGAATGGTGCAGTAATTGTCGCCATAATAAGGTTGTATGTAATGGTTGTGTTAAAACAAACAGTAGACCCAATAACTCTGTTTGAGTATGTTTTTTGAAAAGTATTTGACTTAGCGTGTATAATGGTATTGATGTAGATAGTTTTTATATTATGATAGGTAAAAGGAGGGGTGCAAGAGAACAAAAGAAAAGAGAACTGTCATGGGCCTTTTCTCATGCAACCAAAGGATAAGCAAGACTCCCAAACTTGAGTAGACTTTAACCAATAGTCTTATCCCACTGCACCAGTTGTCTTGAAAGTTCTTGAGTTCTTAAGCTGGGGCTCACTTGCGATAAAGAGTGTAAAACACTTTTTCTTGACAAAAATTACCATAAAAAAAAAATTTTAGCAAAGTAAACACGATCAGGAGAGAGTTTTTTTATAATCTGTGATATTTCTATTATTTTCTATAACTTATATTTATCATATATAAAAATATTATAACTCAAATATATATATAAAGTTTCCAATTTTGTCTAGAAATTAACAGGCTTGAACTTATATTTTATTAAATAAATATCTTGACCTTTATAAAACAATTTATCATTGTTTTTTTTTCTTGACCTTATATATCTCAAAATTATACTAATTTGTATGTCTCTAGAAACTTTAGTATATCATATTGGCTTCTGCTATTTAAAGTATTTTTCTGTTATTAGTTCTCTTTCTTTATTTTTTTACTGATGTGAAAATGATATATAACAATATATATATATACATATATTATAAATAAATATTATCACTTTATTGATTGTAAAATTATTTAAAATTTATATATAAAGAAAGTGATAATATCTCTTGTATATAATCGGCTAAGTTAATAAGTCTAATGTCAACTTGCATATATAAATTATCTTAGTAATAAGAAAAATAAATATTAAACTATTATATATTTGAGATAGTATCAAGCAGCTATGAATATCTGGGTAATTATTTTTGAAAGCGAACTGGAAATTTTCTGGTGCGATTCTAAAATTTATATTATATATATATTGTTTAAAAGTTGGATTCAAAAAAATCATATATAGCATTTTTGTCTCCTTCAAAAATAATTTCCCATCTACTCAAAATTGTTAATAAAATTATTAAATTTGTTTATTAAATTTTGTAACATAAAATAGAATTGTAATTATTATTAATAAATTTATTTATAATTAGAGATGGAAAATCTATAATTAGTTTATTATATAAGTTTGAATTAAACTTGAAGTTTGATGTTTTCTGATTTGGATTTTTTGGATTAATATTATTGTTATTCTTTTTATTATTATTATTATTATTTTATCAGTAGAGATTAGGATTCCACTTAATTTCAATAGTAAGAGATATATTCATTGTATTGTACCTTAATTTTCAAATAAGATTATAAAACAGTAAGAAATTTTCAAAAACCACTTTGGTTCAGATAATAATATCTGTTGTGAAATATATATTGCTAATAAGACTACATGACAGCTTGACTACTTATCAGATATGATCAATTGGTTTATTGTTTTAATTTGAATATAAAGTGATGTTTATAATATTGCTAATTTGAATAATTAAAAATAATATTAAAAACAGCAAGTATAAAAAAAAAATTAAATTAAATGGAACAGTATAGTTATATATCTTTTTGTTTGTAAAAAAATAACTAGCAGTTGTAAAAAATCCAGTAGTAAGTTAATAAAATATATATATATAATTAATAGAAAATTGATAATAAAATTGATAATAAAATTAATAATAAAATCGACAATAATATTGATAACCATGTAATTGAAAAATTAGATATTGGAATAGCTATCTTGCAAACTTAATACTGCTGTTAAAATATAGGGTAAGCTTAGATAATTTAAAAAGTGAATTGAAAGTGAATCAAGATAGATCAAAGCTAAAATAATAAAAAAATTATTTTATATATCTTGTTTTATTCAATTATTTTATTATAGATTATTTAACAATTATTATTATTATTTTAACAATTACTATTCTAAAAATTACTATATATGTATAAATTGCTTGCTTGAATAATATTGCTTGAATAATATTGCTTGAATAATACATACTTTATTGTTAAAAAAATAATCATTGTAAGTATATAATACTAGTAAAATTATATAGTATAAAAATAGAATTTAACTATCATTTACTAAAATTTCTTGCCACTATAATTTTAAACACATGCATGTTCTAACTGTTTTGTCTAATAACTTGTTTTTTATATCAATTATTAAATTTTTACTAGTCAAAAATACTTGTTTTGCAGATATATTTGTTGCAGATATTATTAAATAATCATATGCCATATATACCAAAACCAGAAACTAGTATTTGTTTATCTTCTATCATTTTAATATATTTGTTTCTTCTATTATACTGTTAGGGTGAAAACACGGTGAGTCAGTCGCTTCAGTCTGACTCACGTCGTGTCACGTTTGGGCGGGTTCTTGCTTCTCAAAAGAGGCGTGTGAATTTGACCAGAGTCTGGTAACGCCAACGCAGATCAGTCCGTCGGTCTGCGTTCTATTAAGTTACTTCGCGTGCAGTAGTTCCTTTTACTGCACTACACTGGGAATATTCTCACCAAACCAAACTTTATCAAGAAAGACAATCTTTATTACGCGAGTAGAACTTGTTACAAGATCTGATCTTCCTCTTTCTATTTATATACATTTAATATATTATATATATTATATTTAATGTACTTACCATTATACTTACCCTTACAATTTCCTATAATTTACCCATCACTTTTTCCCCGTAACACTATTCCAAAATATCCACCTCTCTATGAAAAGTTAATTGACCCCTGCACTTTGCAGTAAGTTAAGATGAATTCCTCTCTTAGGAAGAGATTTTTGCTGACTGTTTATTGTCTACTGTTTATGTCATTACCAAAAAAAAATTTTTTTTTACAAATTGAAACATTGTAAAAAAGAGTTTTTTTTATTGTTTCAGATTTTTTTATTAAGTACTCTAGAAAAATAAATTAATACAATTTTTTGTAAAATATTTGAAGTCAATCAAATGTTTTATTTTATATTTATTTTGAAGATCTTTAAATTATTAAATTATTAAAATTTTTTAAATTTTTTAAAGATCTTAAAAATATTTTTCTGAAAATTTACAAATTTTTTTTAAAAAACAGAGATCTCTAGAGTTTTTTTACAAAAAATATTTCTAATAATTGATTTTCTTAATACTAATTTCCAACCAATATTTCAAATAATTATCACTTCATTAATTCAATTATTATTTTTAATAATAATTTATATTTATCTATATAATAACATATTATTAATTCAAAAACCTAACAATTTTATTTGTTATATACTGTATAACCTTAATCTAAACTTCTGATTTATATTTTAATCAATTTTTTATTAAACCACTTATAATATTCTTCTTTTTTTATTTTAAATATTTATTTTAATACTATTTCAAACTTATCACTATTCAAATATATAAAAAAAAAAGTTAGAATTCTTTATAATTATCTTATTTCCAGTTTTAACAATCTAATTAAAACAAAAAACTTGATAATCTTATAATACAAACTAAAATTATATTAATTTCTAATATTCAACTTAATTTCAATATCAAAATCTTTTTCTTAAATTTATATCACAATCTATATAATTTCTCTTCTATTTAATAACAAACATTTCAGACCTGTGGGTCCATAGCACAGTGGTTAGTGCTTCACAGGTCAGATCACAAGATACAGGTTCAAATCCTCCAGGAGGATAATGTGAAACCTCTGATTAATTCAAGCAGATAGAATCTGCATCCATTGGCTTAATCAAAAACAACTAATGTTTTTGAGTATAGTTACTGGTCTATATGAAGATTGTGATCTAATTGAATGTCCAAGATTGAATAGGATCATCCCTGACATGACCGCATTACTAAAAAGGTAATAAAAAGAGTAAATCCCAAACTGGTAGCATGCCTCTGATAATCAGAAGAGATTTACGTAACCTGATGAGAACGAATCAAAACTGTTAATAGATCCATTGATCTTAAAGCACATGGCTATGCCTGCTTTCACAGACTTTACTATCAGGAGGCCTTGATGGGAGGAGAAATCTGTGAACTACTCTGAAGGACCAAAACTCAGGATTCAGAATACTGAATTTGACAGCCTGATAATCAGGTTACTCTTACTATAAATAAAATTGTCCTGGAAATAATTACGAAGGAATCATGCATTTTTTCAAGATGGATGGCCTGGTAAACCATTCCAGTTTAGGTAGTATTTGTACATAGCATTACATAGTATAAATATATAGCTATTTATATATAGTTAGATCTATTATAAACATATACAGTATGTATAATACTTGTTAATGTATGTAACTTAAGATATATTATAGAAGTGTATACAAAACAATATACTGCCGAATAATAGTAGGCACTATGAGCATATAAATTAATAAAAGATGTGGGCAGCAGCAAATCAACAACAAACACATCGAACATGAAGACGCTAAAACTGCAGAGACCAATACAACAAGAACTAGAATATATCCAAGAACAAATATAAGGTTAGAAATTCATAGAGGTATACACAGATGGATCCATAGAAAAATATGACAACAATCAAGTAAAAATAAAAGTAGGAGGCATAATAATTAACAGGGAAACACTTGAAAAAATAGAATTCAAAGACAGATGCGAAGGTTTCCCATTATCTACAAGAGCAGAGTTAATAGCAATACTGATAGCAATAACACTTCTCAATTCAAAAACAGAAACAACTATATTTACAGACAGCCAGTGTACGATTCAAATGATACAATCAGAAACTACAGTGAAACAAAAGGTGGCGAAAGGCACAAATATACTCATAACAACTCTCATCCAGGAGAAGATCAGAAACAGGATAGCAACAACAACATTAAAAAGATCAAAGCACATATAGGGGAAAAATACAATGATTGCGCAGACCAGCTAACAAAAGAAGGCAATGAGCTTAACCACACATATATTATAGGTGTAAACTGTCAACATATAAAAGGAATTATAGGAATGCTACAATGGAATGGTAAAGACCTGGACATAGGAATTAATAGATTCATGAAACAATAGCAAAATAGCAAGTGGATCAGTATATGGGCAACACAAAGAAGACATAAAGCATAGCTAAACACAGGTAATAAGAAAATGATAGATTGGAAAAGGACATGGGCAAGCCTGTCACCATCAAAGATTACAAGCTTTCACATCAACCAACAAGACCATAACAATAGAGGGTTCAGATACAAACTAATCAATGAAGAGCTTCCCATCAAGGACAAGCTAAATAAGAGAAGGCCTGATATATACAAGGATAAAATATGCCCTTGGTGCAATAGATGGGAAATCACAGAACATGTATTTAGTAAACACTACAGGGAAGAGATTAGAATCATATACCTACAAATACTAAAAGAAGAAATAGCAAGCAGGATAGAAAAATAAGAAAGAAGAAGAAATTGAAGGGAACAACTCGAATTTATTATCAACGACTCAGAAAGAACTATCAGGTATATAATTAAGGAAATCTACAAAAAGAACCTCATTAAGCTGATGGGACAAATTAACAGAAAAAAAATTAAAGATATATTAAGAACAGTCACAAACAGAATAACAAAGGAACTTCGAAAACTCTGGATCCATAGATGCGATAGATTTCAGCAATGGAAAAAAGAAGAAAACATAAGCAGAAAAGAAAAAAGGAAAAAAAATGAAGACTCCAAGTCGATACCCAAGCCACACACACAAGACAACACAAGTTATCACTCGAAAGAATGGAAGAAGCAAGGAGACTATAAGAAAAACTCTTAGAGAACTGGCTTGACCAGGAAAAAAACATAATTAATTTTAATTTCTTTTATTATTCATACAATAACAATACTAACAGAGTTCTGGCACGTTAGCCTTGACATATGTCACAAGGTAAGTCAATAGCAACAAGCCGATGTGGAGTTAAATCGATATAGCAAAACATGCATCTAGAATAGTTTATAGATAATAAGTTTTGTAACAAGAAATACACATGTAAACTAAATAAAGTATGTTGGGCAAGGCCTCGCTAGTTGAAAAAAAAAAACAAACATTTCATTAATGTTACCTACTGAATAAAATTTATTAACTATTATATTAACTTGTTTAATATATTTCTAAGCCAGTCAGCAATTTTCAAATTTATTTTACTAAATAATCTTTGAACCACTATAAAAGTTAACAAGAAATTAATGAAAATTAATCAATTCAAATATATGATTCTTTTTATTTTCAGAATAAAAATTATAGCCAATCAACTTTCTACTAGATCAAAATTATACAAAATATATTTTACCTTATATATAAATAATCTTAGTTCCAGATATAATATATATATAAAAGATATTTCATATATTTTTGTATATATATATACAGTATGGGACAAAAATAATGACACTTTTATTTTTGTTATTATTTAATAAAAATTTAAATAATTTTAAACTAATAAAGTAATTTGTATTAAAAAACTTTTTTTATTTAATTATTAATGTTTTAAAAAAATTTAATTTTTATTAAAAAATTATTATTGCATTTTTTATTTTATGTTCAAATTCTGTAGAGTAGAAAGTAATTTTAATATGATTTTATA
>CAJVPV010003524.1:0-11190 GCA_910591835.1 Acaulospora morrowiae | reverse complement strand
TAAAGTTAATAAAAAATATCTTAAACTATATTTTTTATAATATAAGTAAGTTATAAAAATTAATATTTAAAATTTTTAAAACATTATTAAATTTTTAAATATGCAGACAAATTTGCTTACATTGCAATTTAAGGAATAAAAAATATTTTTATAAATAGTTTAATGATATGGGCCCTGATCTATCAAAAAGGTGGTTATCACATAATGACGATTATCAAGAAATTCGGATACAAAGATTTGGGGTGAGTTTTTGACAGCAATGACCCCACTCAGGGTAACCCCAAAATTAGCGTGAGACGAAGATAGTTTATGTAGCGATGGAGATCGGAAATTTAGAATTTCGTTTAGAACACTTGTTTTGTTTTTGCACGCTCGCGCTTTATTAAATAAATGCTATTTTTCTTTGCACAATAAACCAATTTACATTCCTTAAAGTATAAACTAAGTCTATGCCACTATATTAAAGTAAACGTCTTTAAGAAGGAGAGACGCACCACGAAGAGTGACACTTGTAATCTTGAGACGCGCCTAGGAAAAGACGGTCAAGAAGAGATTAGCAAGTGCGAAAGTCGGCCAAATTGTAAATGCCTCGGAGTTAAAGCCTTATCTTATTTAGTGCCGGAATCCAAGCGTTCGGATTATCATCGCGCGAAGAGTGAGCCGTTTTAGCGACAGACTCGCCGGTGACTGAGATAGGAACGCTTGTTACTCCCCCCGATTAATTATGCGAACGAAGATTGTTAGTTGCGAGAAAGATAAGAAAATAGGGGAGAAAGAGAAAATACTGCGTTAGTCAAGTGTAGTAAATTTGGAGATCGTCGAGAAAAACAAGACGTTACCTTCTTTAGGACGATCGTACAAGATCCGTAACAAGTCAGTGATAGTCGATTGATAATCAACAATGTATGATATCGAATACGACATAACGGATGATGAGAAAATTGAACCCCTTCCCTCTTCACGACGAAATATCCCAAAAGACCCGGTGAACGTACGTACGAACCGAGGACGGGATACAAAGGCTGAGCGTATTCCTCTCAATTTGAGGAAACGTTGATAGTGATCGAAGAGGGATCAGTCAAGGTCGACGAAACTGAGGAGAAAGAAGGGGCATCGAAAGGGCAATTTGGACCAATAAGGAAAGTGGATACAGAAGGACAAGACGTCGTGGTGATGGGAGAACCGCCGACGACGTACGAGAGCTAAGAAAAGATTAAAGGGAATGAAAGGACGTCTTACCGAGAGAACGCATGACGAACCCGATTCCAGTGCTGAATGGCACCCCGATGATCCAGACCCCGCGGAACAATTAGCACGACCAAGATAACCGTCGACACTGCTTGAGGAGAATCAGCCAGAGATCAAGAAAGTCGAAGAGATCAGAGTGGATGAAGGACGACCTGGAGAAACGAAGGGACAAGACGCGGCATCAATAAAAATACCGCCAGAGTTATGCAAGAAGGATAAATCAAAGTTTATGCGGAAAGAAAAAAAAAGAAATGTGTCGGTTATTACCTGGAGAGTGCACGCGCCCGGCGATGAGACATTCAGGCGGCGCACCATTCCAGTATCGTGGCAACGAGTTATAGAAGTGTTTATACGAGAGTCTAAAGGAAAGTTTGTGATAGCATATTCGGGCGTCTTCGCAAAACTAGTATTTCGCACGATGATGATTTATAAGACGGTTTGGAAAGAGAACTACTGATCGAGCGTGAAAACGCGATCAAGAGTACCATCTCGAAATCTGAGTGTGCAGTGGTGATGCGATGTTCCCTTAATCGCGGCAGTGATCTCTCGAATGATCAGGGAGCGCACGAAACCATACTAACTGCAACCAACGGAATAGTGATGTCGACAACCAAGATGAAAACACCCGCTCGCAGAGAATGATGTTGTTAGGATTAACAACCTACCTGCAATGTGCCAACCACAAATGATCACACTGGCACAAGACTGTGGAAACGTTGGTGTCGTGGAATCTAACACTGTTATGACAAAATTCGAGTTAGATGACATCACCGGGGTTAAAGATACTTTGCGGTAATAATTAAGATTGTGAAAACGAATATGAAAGTATAGCAAATGAATCAACATGTCGAAGTGTTTCGAGGTCTCTATGTATCACGTGACTTTAAGCAGAAATTCAGAGATAACCTGAATTGGAACCGCGAAGCCACCACAACTAGCATTGCACATAAGCTGGCATTGATGAGAGCCATGGATGACGGCATATACCACCAAGAATTCGATATTGGAGAACGAGATAAAAGTGAATGTTATTTAATAAGTAATAACCATGAAGATATAAGGGTGAATGAACAAATAACTTGCCATGGCCTTTGGAACCTTAACGTACCACGTGATAAAGAACGAGAAATCGGAGAATGCAAACCTGAATCAAGACCAGCGAGTATACAACAAGATGATCACACTGCTAATATAACCGGCGTAATTCAACCTTCTGATACTCCACCGTCACAAGTAACGGCAAAAAACTATAAGTTAGTAATCGGGACAGATGATCTAATATCTCAGCTGGTCGACAAGAGAAGTATTACGAATCGGAGATATTGGTTTGAGTTTATATGTGGAGCGTATAAAATAAGTGTGGGGGAATGTTATGGGAACAATAGGGATGGGAATGCCACATTGTAATGTGTTGCGTAACAATAGTGTTGTTGATAGTGGAATAATGTAATAATTAGTAATAACATGTAATAGGTACAAACGCGTCCACAAGGCATATAAATAGGAATAGGAAGTTCTAGATCGGAGATTTAGAGTTTCGTTTAGAACACTTGTTTTGTTTTTGTACACTCATGCTTTATTAAATAAATGCTATTTCGCTTTGCACAATAAACCAATTTACATTCCTTAAACATCTTTAACTTCACTTGGCTTTGGACAAGTTACTGTATATCTTTATATGGATCATCTACAAACCTTCGAACTTCATCATATAAATATTTCTGTCTCGTATAAGAGACTGGTTGAGTATTTAATATAGGAGCAGGCGCAAAAGGATCAAAATTATTGCTCAGTTTAAGTAACGTAAAAGTCTCATATTCACTATTGAACGACTTCTGACAAAAAACTTTGCCAGGCTCATTACTTCTAAATAGAAAATGTTGGTATTGCTTAAGATGTGGGATCTTACTGAAGTGTGGTGCAAAATATTGTGTGAAATCATAATAGGTCCAACCCTCTCCACCTTGATATTGTATTGCTTTGTTAATGCCGTTCTTAGTGGAGTGCATGACAACTTTCACCACATCATCAATTGTATTTATTCGAGTTTTATGGTATAAAGTCTTTAGAAGTCCAAAATAACGGTCACAGATAAATTTAGTATGACCCGGAATCATAAAGTTAATCTCAACTGAATCGTAAGTTCCATTTAAAGTCAGCCAACAATAATAGAAAAAAGATGTGTTGTTCTTATTTTGCCCACTACAATTATCACAAGTAATTTTCAGTCTTTTCTCCCCCCGATTCCTTTTCATTAGCGTGTTGTGTACCATACTCAATGTAGCATTCGCTCCTTTTGCTGCACCAACCGGAAATTCACCCTCATTAATGATGTAGTTAGTTTGTACAGGTGTAGGTAGGATTCCTGTATCTGTCACACCAAAGATACTGGCTGAACGTAAACTTTTGAAATATAGAGGACCAACTTGTTGAGGGGAATGTGGTATAGGTACACTTTGTGCCCAGTCATAGCAGTAGTGAGCCGTTGCTATATGAAAAGTGACTTATTAAACAGTGATATATGCACAACAATCAACAAATGATATTAATGAGAATAACATACCATCGATAGACTTTAATAATGGGTTCTGAATTAGTTGCTTAATAGAAAATTGTTCGGTATCCTGTTGAGCCTGTGTGATATTACATTGATAATAATTTCGCTCCAGCCTAGCCACTTGCAAATGATCGCTATATTCTTTGATAATATCCTCTTTTCTTTGAGAATCATTATTATGTGCAATTTTGTAACGAAGTTCTTCACAGACAGCACACAAGTCAGATTGCGGTCTCAGAAATGTTATATGAGGTGTTAAAGCCTTCCATAAGCGTACAAAAGAATTCCGAGATATTATTTTCAGTTCATTATCAAATGTAAGTCTCATTGATTGTTGAAAGTGCTCAAAAACAGTTGTGTAATTTTCATTAGTCGGTAGATAAATAAGTGCAGATGTAACTTTAGATAAGTGACGACCAGGAGATGGTAAACCATTTACAGAAGCATAATTGGTAATAAATGTTCTCACTTCTTTTGCAAGTTCATAATTGATTGTAACTTTTGTATTTCGTTGTGGAATGCGTTTAGTGTTTCCATGAACTCTTAAAATGATGCCTGTTTTTTTAAGATGTGATAAAATAACTAACAGTTTTTTTTCACTTACTCCAACAAGCTTTAGATAGGTATTCTTACATAAGGTGATACGATTATTAAAGCGATAACATAGAGAATATCGCCTTTTTTTTTCATTTGATTTACCATCTGCTTCATTGTCAAATGCTAATAATTGACCCATTAGAATATAATCTAATTGCTCATGACTCAGTCCTCGGAATTGCAAATGGCGTTCAAAGAATCTATGAAAGCCTACTATCTCAAAGCACTTCTTTTTAATATTCCTTTTTTTGTTTAAACAAGAGCACTTAGCAGTTGTAAAGAATGACTTTAGTGATAGATATGCTTTACAAACGAGTTCATTCTTCTCATATTCAATAAAAATTTCCTCATAATGTCCAGAAAGTTTAGAGAGAGTATTTTCTTTATTCTCAGTTTCGTTTACAAGTATTATATTTTCATCATTTTCACTATCGTCACTAGTATTATAATCATCCTCCGAATTATCTAATGGAAAGTCATAATCGGGTATAAAAAGTGTTTTATTGGTAGGTGATAACTTATTATTCATAATTAAAATAATGATGTCATAAATACCATTGGGAAGAGCGTAAGAATAGAAATATATAGCAATCATTTGTCGTTAATAATAATAATAGTAATAACATAATAATAGTGTAATAGTAATAATAACAAATGATTGGCACAAATATTTAGGGATTAACTTCAAAAATGGGGTCTGATCTGCATAAAAACAACCTTTATATTATTTAACTTCAAACTGTTATAAAAAATATTTTATTAATACACTCAAGATAAAAATTATCAAGATATGTAAAAAAGATTGCTAAGAATACATTAATGTAAAAAACTGTTTTGTGTAACCATAACGATAACCACCTTTTTGATAGATCAGGACCCATATGCTATATTAATTAATTGTATCAATTAATATTTATTATTTGTTTATATTTATTTTTATCTTTTATTATATACTGTATATATATGATTTTTAAAGGATTAATAAGATTATATATATTATATTTAATTATATATTATTAATTTATTTATTTATTTATTTTTTTGTATAGGTAAATCTCTTTTTTTTTATTTATTAGTATTATACTTTAAGGTTATATACACATGTAAAAGAAATAACATCTCTTGTATACAAAAATACAACAAGTTAAATACTAGCTTGCCTATATATCTATACCTAACTAATATCAAAAAAAAATTTAAAATAATATTATATACAGTATATAAATATAGTTGAATAGTGGCTATGTCTACTTACTTGGAATTTTTTGATTAAATGTAGAATGAATAGGAAATAAAAGAAAACTGAAAAGAAAAAAAAACTGGAGCTATTGGCTACTAAAACTAAAACTAAGTCACTTATACTATAAAATCTATGTAAACAAGAAGAATATCTAAAAAGTAGCCAATAGTTCAGCCCTTGTACCAATGCAGATCTTAAAAATGTAACTCTTGTTAATATGGATAGTAAAGTATAGTTGACATTGTTTGTTATTGTGATAATTATTATTATTATTGTTATATTAAAAAACTAGTTTAAACAAGTTCAATTTTTTCTTTGTTATTTTGATAAAATCTGATTGGATGATTGAAGAGTAACAATTATTTAGAGGGGTAAGCTGATTTCGGTTTTTTGAAAAAAAATTTTTGGAGATTTTGAAATGGTGCAATAAATAGTACTATGGTAAGGTTATATATAAAGGTTATATTAAAACAAACAATAGATCCAACAATATTATTTGAATGTATTTTTTAGAAGGTGTTTGATTTAGCAAGTATAATAATATTGATGTGGATGGTTTTTATGATATAATAAAAAGAAGGATGCAAGAGAACAAAAGAAAAGAGAACTATTATAGATCTTTCCTTATGCAACCGAAGGATAAGCAAGACTTCCAAACTTGAATAGACTTTAATCAGAAGTTCCATCCCACTGTATCAATTATCTTGAATATTCTTGAGTTTTTGAACTGGAGCTCACTTGTGATAAAGAGTATAAACTATTTTTTCTTGCTTAAAATTACTATAAAAAAATTTTTTTAACAAAATGAATATGATCAGAAGAGAGTTTTTTTTTTAAAAAAACAAATAACTTTAAACTTTATATATCATTAATTTATTTATTTATATAAAAAAGTTCACTTTTTTAAAAAATAATAAAATTACTTGATTTTTTTTATATCTAATAAAGTTTTTTTTTATTAATTCTAATATATAATGTCTTTATATATATATTATATTGAATCTATAAAATTATATAATAATTAATTAAAATTAAATAATATATATAAAAGTCTGATCTTTATATATATATAGTTATAAGTTAGGATTTATTAATAATAACAACAAAATCCTAGACTTTATAATATTTTAACAAAGATATCTAATATAATAAAGAAGATATAAAGGTAGAAAGAAATATAAATTTAATAAGTTTATATGATTTGAAATGATTTTATTGATCAAAGCAATACAATAAGTAGAGTGATTTTTAACTAGTAAATATTTTTTTATTAATTAATTTTTCTATTTTTTTTTCTGTTATATTTTCTTATATTATTTCTATACTTTTTATAGCAACAGAAAATAAAAGATATAAAAAATATAACAAAAATAAAAGAAATAATGAAAATAAAAGAAATAATAAAATTGAAGATTGATTATTTATTTTGGTAACCTTTATAATATATAATTATTGTTTCTCAATTTCTAAGCTATATTGTTAATTATTATTTTTCTATAATAATATATAAAACAAAAAAAATATTATAATTAATTTTTATTAATATTTTATTTGAATAGTATTTAATATTTTTTTAAAAAAAAAACTTTCTTTTGATTGCATCTGTTTTGCTAAAAATTTTCTTTTATAGTAATTTTGAGCAAGAAAAATATTTAATACTCTTTATCACAAGTGAACCCTATTTTAAGAACTCAAAAACCTTTAAAACAATTGGTACAGTAGGATATGACCTCTGATTGAAGTCTACTCAAGTTTGAAAGTCTTGCTTATTTTTTGATTATATGAGAAAAGGTACATGACAATTCTCTTTTCTTTTGTTCTTTTGTATCCCTTTCATTTTTACTATATCACAAAAACTATCTACATCAATATCATTATACTCACCAAATCAAACACTTTTTAAAAAATACATTCAAACAAAATTGTTAAGCCTACTGTTTGTTTTAATATAATTTATATATATATATTTGGGTTATTCCAATAGGTAAACATTATCTCTTTATTTGATTTGTATATAACAAGATATACATCATGAAAAAAACAACATCTCTTGGGTGCATTGCATACAACAAGTTAAATGCTAGCTTGCCTACTTATATCATATTTAACTAATATCATAAAAAATTTCAAAAGCAATATTAAAATATCAAATATGGGAATAGCGACTATACCTACCTACTCAAAAGGTTGTTTGATGAAATCTTTTATTTGAATAAAAAAAATTGAGAAGAAAAAATTAAAAGTAACTAAAACCAAAACTTCGTTAAGTAAACTATAAGATCTATAAGTAGAAAACCAATTATTTCCCCGAGAGAACTCCTGGACAGGCTCATTGTCCCATCTCTCTGGCTCTTTGATTACTATAAATAGTAGAGTACACATAATATTATTTGTTGTTGAAGTTGTTGTTGTGACACAAACTGGTTTGAACTGACACATGAAATCTGATTGGATAATTAGAGAATGTTGATCATCTGGGGGGAGTAAACTGATTTCAGTTTTTTGTTTGAAAAATTTTTGGACTTTTGAGGTGGCACAGCAAATATTACTACGAGAATATTGTGTGTATGGGTTGACTTAAAACAAACAGTAGATCTACTAACTCTGTTTGTAAATGTGTTTTGGAAAGTATTTGTTTTAGCAAGTATGATAGTAATGGTATAGATAATTTTTATGATATAATAAGGGTAAGGAGGGATACAAGAGAACTGAAGAAAAGAAAACTGCTACGGGTCTTTCCTTATGTAACCAAAGAATAAGCAAGACTCTTAAACTTGAATAGACTTTGACCAGAGGTCCCATTCTATTGCACCAGTTGTTTTGAAGATTCTTGAGTTCTTGAGCTGGGGCTCACTTGTGACAAAGAGTATAAACCATTTTTTCTTGCTTAAAATTACTATAAAAGGAAAATTTTTAATAAAATAGATGTGATCAGGAGAGAGTTTTAAGTAATATATAATTTTATATATAAACTTTTTTTTCAATAAATCAAAATCAGTTTACTATTTTCAGATAATTATCACTCTTTAATCATCCAATCAAATTTTATCAAAACAATAAAGAAAAAACTGAACCAGTTCAAATTGATTTTTAATATAATAACAATAACAATAACTATTACTACTATGATAATAAACAATATCAATTATACTCTACTATTTATATTAACAAAAACAATATTAACAAATAGCAAGGAATTAATAAAATGGATCATTGAGCCAAACCAGAGATTCCCTTGGAAATTTTACTTTTATTTATATAGATTTTATAGTTTAAGCAATTTAGTTATGGTTTCAGTAGTCTATATTATTGTAACTCCAGTTTATTTTTTTCTTTCAATTTTTTTTACTTTCAAATTCTTTTATATTCAATAAAAAAAGCTCTGAGTAAATAGGCATAGCCACTATTCAGTTATATTTAGTATATATAATATTGTTTTAAAATTTTTTTTTAATATTAACTAGATATAGATATGTAGGCAAGCTAGCATTTAACTTATTATATTTTTGTACACAAGAGATATTGTTTCTTTTACTATATACAGTATATAATTTTTCAATATAATACTATTAATAAAGAAATAACATTTACTTAATATTGTTATTAAAAATATCTTTATTAGAAAAATTATTAAAATAGTTTTATTATATATAATTATTGTTATTGTTATAAACAAATTTGAATTAATTTGTTTATTTATTTTAAATAGATATTAGTTATTTAATATTATTAATATAAATCCATATACTTAATAACAACTAATATTAATATAACCTATTCTGCTAATCAATTTACAAATCCAAAAAATATACATTCTCAAAAGATTTTATATCTTTCTGATAATAAAGTCTATATACTTTTCTTAACAACATTGGTTTCTTAACTAGCAGAGTGAGCAGCAGCTACTACTTGTTCTCCTTTTCTTTTTCAAACTCCTTCTTGCATATTTTTACAACTAAATATAAGAAACATATCCAAAAGGTCTACAGCAAGAACACCTTTTTAGAAAGAAAACTGACAAGAAAAAGTATACCCCAAAGACCCCCAGAAGGTTCAAAAGCTCAGAGAAATAAAGAAAAAGAAATCTTTAACCTTTATATTATTTTTCTGGCTTTCTACTTCTTTTTTCTCAAATGTGTTTTCTTTTTTCTGGTTTTTTTGAAGAATTTTGTCTACCTCAGTTTGACCCTGAATTTTTGGTTACACTAGACTTTCCTACAAGATAATTGGTCAAGATCACAGATTGGTTGATCAAGTCAGCTATAGAAAAAGTAAGCAAGACACATTCTTCTATGTATTCCAAGTCGTGTAATATCAAATTGATAATGTGATTAGTTTCAGAAATAGTTGGATGGTTTTTTAGTTGAAAAAGTATTAAAGAAGTTCTGTGAGAAGTTGGAAGTTGTGAGTGGAAGAGGAACAATCTTCTTTTTATTTTTTTCTTTTATTTGTCTCTTTTCTTTCCCTATTCTATCTAGAGAATTGGGAGTAATCACAAGATTCAAATCTTATTCCAATCTGGCAACAAGTTGAAGCAATGATATTTATTTCAAAAATAGTTAAAGAAAAAAATTTTGAAATTATCTACTGGTTAAGCAAAGCAATAATTTCAAAAAGACATGGTTTAGGAGAGAAATCAATAATAGAAAATTAACATCTTTTCTGGTCAGAAGTCTTCAAGTGTAAAGTTTCAAGAAATACTCTTCAAAAAGTGTTCTTAAACATTCTTGAATATTGCCTGCTTCAATAGAAATTAAACAGTCTAACTGACCTCAAGTGGTGACAAGTGAGTATTCATGAGGGATTTGGATTTTGTCTACTGAGATACTATTTCAATAATAGATATAATAGATAATAGTTTTTATTTCTTTTTTTTTTACATCACTTTATTTGTGCATATTTGTGTTGTTTTTTCTACCCTTATTCCTTTTTTATCTCTTGTCTCTTGTATAGTTTCTACAAAAGGAGGACAACACAATTTGAGTTTATGGTCGTAACTGTAGAGGTGATCTGCAGACTGTAATTTTCATGATATAACTGAATCTTAATCCTAATTATCAGGCTAGTAACATATCACTTCTATAAATCATATTTAGAGGTTTAGGCTTAAAACGGGTAAGCTGGGTCAAAGAAATTTCTACTTTGCATATATTCTTATACATGTAATGGTTCTCTATGATTTAATAAATATACGATATCAGTCTAATTGCAGGTTAAAAAAAAATAACAATTAATATTAATAGATAATTATAATAAATTAGATTTTAGAAAAAAATAAAAATAATTTTAATTTTTGTATTAAAAAATTTTTTATAGATTTAATTATTTTTATTTTATATTTATATTTATATAAAAATATTATATTTATTATATTTTTATTAAAATTTTTTGGAAAAAAGTAAAAATATTCTTATTTTAGAAAAAGTTATTAAATTTGATTATATAATATAATTAGTTATATTACATATTCTAATATTATGATTAATATTAATTAAATAAAGTAAAAATATAATTATAAAAGGTTTAATTTATATAAAGTTTATTTTAA
>CAJVPV010003523.1:0-11192 GCA_910591835.1 Acaulospora morrowiae | reverse complement strand
CTACTGCTACACTACTATTTTTTTAAAAAAATGACACCACTACTATATTGCTACTATAATGCTACTACATTGCTACTTCATTGTTAAAAAATGATCACTTTCAGTAAAGAGGATATGAAATATTGGTAAATTTTATTACTGATAGAGGAATATTTCTGGATCAAAAACTTTGTCAGATAATAAAAATAGTCTTTTTTTGATAAAAAATATTATTTGATAATAATTTAAATAAATTAATTTTGTGAAACAAAATAGTTAATTTTTGTATAATTATTGCACTATTTATAAAGTTAAAAGAAAATAGTTTTGATATATAAAACCTTTAACCAATAAAATAATTATAATATTAATATTATTTTACTTTAATATTACTTTAATACTTTAAATTTATTATAAATTTATATAAATAAGTTATAATCTATATATTAAATTTATTATAAATCAATATTATTTTAATATTGCTTTGATATTTTAAAGTTTTATTGATATTCATATAATATTTAAAAAGTATTTAATGGTGTTTTTTTAATAAAAGTAAAATAAAGTTAATATTGAACAAAAAACTTATTTTTTTTATTAATTCTTTTATTTTAATATATTTTTTATATTAATTATATAATAATATAAAGCTAATAAAACTAAAGTTCATAAATTCTTATAGATAGTTTAATTTAAAAATAACTTTATTAGGATAACCTATGGGTCTATAGCACAGTGGTAATGCTCCATAGGTTACCAGAAGAAGGTTTAGAGTTCAAACTCACCTGGTTACAAAAATTTATCACCTTTATGATTGGCTAACTGGCTTCCAATTTATGTTATATCCAATCAGCTGAAAAAATAAAAATCAACTTCCAAATCTAGTTAGGCTGCATAAAGATGAGACCTCTGATCTTTCCAACGATCACAGGCTGAAAACAGGTCGAAGCAAGAAAGGTTATACAAGGAAAGGCTTCTGGTCTAACTCCGGTAATAAGCTCACAAATTCTAATCCAAACTGGCAACAGCAGACTTCATCACACAACATAAAGAGGCTGATTCTAAGTTGATCTATCCCAATATAAAGCTTGAAGATCTATCCCAATATGAAGCTTTAAGATCTATCCCAATGTGGTGTTCTCTTGAACTTAAATTAGACTGAAAGGGCAAATGTTATCTGTCACGGGTAGTGACAATATAGACAAAAACCATCAAGGCCAAGTGAGTCTGGTGAGAATCATCAAGATTAAATCGGAATCCAAGCAAAGAATGTCAGTTCCACAGGTGGTGAAATTGTAATGTGACATTACGCTAGTAACACAATCCAAGGATTGGTGATAACAGTGACTGGAATACTGGAGTTAGTTCCTATAATAATATTTCATATGACTTTCTCCTGACAGGCAGCTAAAAAATACGATTGAACCAATAGAATAGTAGGTTTAAACTAGTGGTAGAACTTCCTTCATCCTGTGTAAGTCCTACTTGGCGTAAGCCTATCTACTTGATGCAAGCTGGTAAACCAGGGCAGTCAGTTTAGTCTTTGAGAAACCAGTACTACTGGAAATGGTAATTACTAGATAGCATTAATTTACATTCTAGAATAGCAATAGTTTAGTCTGTAAAGATGTTTGATGTAATGACAGTACTATCATTAGTAAATAAAGTCTCACATCTAATGCCCTTAGCCAACTAAAAAAAAAAAAATAACTTTATCAGATAACTAATTGCTGTAATAGGTATTAATAAAAGTCAATTGTTGAATAATAGTATACAGTTATTTAATAATTAAGAAGAAATTATAAAAAATAATTATATTATTTTATAATATTATTGTTACTTTTAAAGATATAAATAGTTAAACTATAAAAAATATATAACAAAATAATTTAAAATCTGTTTTAATGAATTAATTAGTAAAATAATTATTTTTATTTTTAATTAAATAAACCTGTCTTATACTTTTTAAAACATTTGCCTTAATTTACAGTTTACAAATTTTATCAATTTATAGTGACAGATTCATAGACTATTATTATAATAAATAATCTTTTATATTTTATTTTATTGTACAATTATTTAATAAACTCATAATACCATAATTAGTTCTTGCAAATTTTTGTTATGTGACTATTATTACAGTTTTATCATAAATTAGATAAGTTTTTGATATTTATTTACTTTTTTAAATAAAATTTATTATTATAATATCATGCCTAACTAAACCTGATCTTATAATAATACTATAAAAACTAAACATTTAGTATGAATTATATTTTTTTTACTTATGTTACAATATATATGATGATAGACAATTAATGTTTGACAGACTTATAATTTATAAGTTTATTTATTCAACTATTTTATTAAAATTGCTTAATAGTCTATTGTTTTTTTATTTTTTTAATGGTTTTCTTTTATAGATCTAATTATATTATTTATTGTATTATTTGAAATTGAAATATTTATTTAATAAAATTTATAAGATTTTTATTAATAATTTTTATTTACTTTATTTATTTATGTTTTTATTGCAATTTGACATTGGCAATGCTAGTGTATTACAAAAGATATATCCAGTGATTTTTTTTTCATTTTTCAAGTTTATGTATTGTATGCTCAGAAATCTGCTTATTGACTGATATGGGCTTAATAATTTGTTTCCTAACTTTTTATTCAAAAAACATAATTTATTTAAGAACTTGTTAATCTGTCTGGTGTCCTGATTCCTAAAAAAAAACAGAGAAGAATTTGATACTTCTTGCTTGAATGCCACAGTAAAGCATAGTCCTTCACAAATGTTCTGAAGTGCTTCTTGTAAAATGGGCTTGGACCACTTGTTCCAGTTCATAAATCTATGACAAAAAAAGTGTATTCTAAGATATTGCAGAAGTATGCTATTCCTTCATTGTGTAGGTTAGTTTCTTGTAAAGAGTTTTTCAAGAGAACAATGCCCCTCCCTACTGTACAAAAATCACTGTTAATGCTCGTGAGTTAGCAGGCATTTCTGTACTACCCTGGCTTGCACAAATTCCTGATCTTAGCCCAATTAAGAACCTATAGAATAAGGTTAATAGGTGGATGTATAATTTGTGCAACCAATCTAAAAATATTCATCATTTAAAATACAAAGTAAAAGCTACATGGCGTTCAATTTTGCTTAATAATATCCATGAATTAATCGAATATATGCCTTACCAAATCCAGGTATGCATTGAGGCCCAAGATGGCCTAACAAAGTATTAATGATTTAAATTTATAAAAAATAAACGAAAAAAAAAGTTTTGTTAAAAAAATTTTTTTTATATATAAAAATGTTAATGAAATAATTATTATTTCATCGTTCTGATATCTGTGATCACCCTCTGTAAGTATCTTTATTATTGTCACCAATAAAGATTTCTTATATAATATAACACAATTTCTGATTCAGATTAAAGATAGACTTACTATTGAAAACAACAATATATATTACAAAAATATATACAAATATCTAAAATATTTGTATAAATATAAGCTATTTTATATTATTTTGAGAAGTTAGAAGCCAAAATAACATTTATAGAATAATATAACAATATACAGATAATTTAAAAAAACTGTTTTAATATTATTAATATATATTTGCAAAATTAGAAATTTGTAATTTGTAATTTGTAATTTAATTAAATCAATAAATGATTTTTTTAAATATATGACTTTTTTGAAACATATTTTAAATTTTTCTAATAAATAGAATTTTTTAAGAAATTTTTTAACTTTTGTAATTTTATTTTTTTTCATCAATTTTATATTATAACTTCTTATTTTAATTAATTTATTTTTTATGTTATATGATAATTTTTTATATAAATTTACTAAAAATTTATTTATTATATTTAAGTAATTGTTAACAAAATATATTTAATTCTTTTTTAATTCAGCAATTTATATTCTCTTTATATTTAAAACAAAAATATTTATATATTTGATTGCATTTACAACTATTAGTATTTGAGTTTGAATTTATTTAACAGTTATATTTATATTTGTAAAAATACTAACTTTGCTATTATATATAGTTTTTAAATTATTAAATAATAATTTAACTTTTTTGATATTTATTTATCTTATGTTTTAAAAATAACTTAATTATAAGATTTATAATACTAGCCTTAATCTTTGTCATTGGATTTTGCTTTCAAAAAATTTGTTGAATTTATAATTTATATATTATTAATAGATACAATTGATAAATCAGATATAAATAAATTTTATTAAATTTTATAGTTCTTTGAATTGTTGCTTTACAACTGACATATAATATTAGAAAATTAATATTGTATTTTACAATATAAAAAAATTGGAATATTTCATAAAAATTATAAAATAAAAAAATGTTACTGGCTTAGAAATAATGAAATAAAGTCTAAAGTACTATGTTCTATTTTTAAAGGTTACTTTTGGAATTTAACTTATAATTTACTTTTTTTAAAACTTATTCAATTAATTGAAATATAAAATTTTTTAAATATTTTAATCTCATTCAATATAAATAGAGCTTTAAATTAAATACTAAAATAGTATTAACTTCTTTACTGAAAGTGTTCATTTTTTTACTATTTCACTATTTAAACTTTACTAAATTACCATAAAGCTGCCACCAAATAGTTACGGTATTTATGAGAAAATCATTCTAATTCAGTTATGGCAGCAGTAACTATTTTATTATTAAATCTTTTCAATTAAGTAACAATTAAGAAATTTCAAATTCTCTACTAAATAATTATCAAATCACTACAAGATTATAACAATTTAGTTGTAATTACATATCAATTTATTTGTAAAATTTTCTTATAATAATTGGACAATCAATATAATCATGATTAAGTAATAATATAGTTGTGAATTTATTAAAGTTAGATATTAATGTAGTTACAAATTTATTGTTATTAAGTTATTATTATGCAGTAATACATTTACAAGTTTATTATAATTAAATATTAATATGATTTTAATTGGACAGTAAAGTAGTTACTATTATATATATTATATATCTATTAGATTGTATTAAAGAAATAATTATTTTTTAAATAATAGATATTTGATAAATTATAATCATTAATGCACTTTTCAAAAATATAATTGTAAACAAAATTAATTCTATTCACCTAATCAACTACTATTAATAGATAAATCTGTTACCAATCTCTATTTCTTGTGGATTGAATCTTGTAAATTGAACATTCTAGCATTTCATTTGTTTGTTTGATTTTTTCAAACCAATCAATTGTAATAAAGATATAAACATGTTTATTGTTATTACCATTATATTCATAACTAAAAATTGCTTGAATCTTTAAATAATTCTTGCTTTCTTCACTAATATTAATAGATACAATATCTTCAAGATGCAACAAACATTTATTCCTTTATTAATAAGAGCTGAGAAATTTCCAAAATTATGATAAGAAAACAATAGTTCCAATCTAAATTTTGAATAATATATTTGACATAGTATTATTTTTTCAAGATTTTGTTGCAGAATTTTTTTTTCAAGCTGATGTTAAAACTTGTGATTGAACTAAAATTAATAAATTTAATTAGCAATATTAATTAAATGTTTATTTAAGTTACAATGATCAATCTTTAATATTATTGTCTTTATAACAATTAAAGTGTTTATTAGTAATAAACCAGTTATTGAATAGCCTTTTGACACTTTGCAAAATATTAACAAAATCTTGACTATTATTCAAGAGCTTGCTATTAATTTTTCCATTAATTAAATACTGAATAATAAATAATATTATGTATTTTTTTACTAAGTCCAATTCAATATTTTTATAATTGATTTATAGTACCATGCCTTTAAAAATCCAATGAATTATTTCTTTTATGCCGACCCTAGTATTAATAAGATTAGCAAAGGTTTGTGCATATAATGGTAAATAATAATTGATATAAATATTGAAAATATGGGTAATTATTTTTCAAGGTGACAAAAATGCTAGATATGATTTTTTCGGACCCAGTTTTTAAACAATACTTATATAATATAAATTTTAGGATCACACCAGAAAATTTCCGGTTCACCTTCGAAAATAATTACACATATTCTTAAATTCTTCAAAAATCTAAAAATAAATATTTATTAATAAATAGTAATTTATAAAAAATCCAATGTAATTTAATTACTTGAACTAGAATTTTATGTTCTATCTCTAAACTTTGTTAAAGATCTTCATAATTTTTTTGAAGTATTTATTTTTAAATATTAATTATATTAATTTGGAAATTAAGACCCAGTATTTTATTAAAGACTTTGGAACCAAATCAATGCAATTAGTATATATTCCTTATTGAATCTTTATCAATTTATTGTCTTTCAAATAAGAAGTCTAAAAACCAATTAAGAATAAATGTTATAATTATTGATAGTTGAAAATAATTAAATATTATAAAACTTTTATAATGAATTATTGGATTAGTCATTGTGACCATTGTGTTAAATACTTAAATTCCTTTCAAGTTTTAGTAAATATTCTTTAACCCTCAAGTAAAAATAAGTTTACTGTTAATTTCAAAAACTTTATTATTTTTTCTGTAATTGTATGATAAACATTATATGATATTTGACAGTGTTAGTTCCACATTAATTGGCTTAATATTAGACTTTTGTTGCACAATTCATATTTTTTCATTAGTTGTTTGCTTCTTTGTAAAGTAATTGCTAATAAAATTTTTAAAATTGTTTATTATTAATATACTGATATCTTTTTAATTACATAATATTTAAGTCATTGCTTATTGATTGACCCTTGAAAATTTGACAAGTTTTATATTCTTTATTAGCCCCATATCATTTAGTGCCTGTAAGATCATTTTCTTGTAAAAAATTAGCTATAATCATTTCTAATTCTACAGTAATTTAACCTTCTTGTCCTTGGACATTTATAATTAAACCATGCTCTAAGGCCTTTATCTCCATAATAAAAGATTGAAAGAACTCATCAAAGTTTCTGTTGAAAAATATAAATCCCAAAAGACAATAATTTTTCAATAACTTTTTTATAAATATAGGCATATATCAAATTGGATATAAACATCTTCAAGAGAATGGTATACATTTCAATACATTCTAAAATTATTATAATATAAATCAACAAATAGTTTGAAAGCTGGAAGTTTAGGATTTGATAGTGAAGTAGTAAAGACATATTCTGCAAAATATTGATCTTCTAGCAAATTATTTTGAAGTTTTTAATATCTCTTGAACTTGTAAAAAATTTTACTTACTAAGTAATTTGAAAATTTATTATCTTTACTATTTGAAATAGATATATTAATGTAGTTAATAGTTTGTGAAAAAATCAAATCAATTTCAAGAAATTGATCAATTAACCATACTTCATCTAAAGAAGCTTGAAGTTTTCAATTATTACTATAAAAGATTTGAAGAAGTTTATAATATTTAATAATTTTTTAATCTTCAACTTTAAGCTATTATTTGACAAAACAATTGCTTAGAAGCTTCTTTTTCTTTTAATAATATTTTGATAATAAATATATTTACTTAAATAATATATTTTTAAACTTTTAAAGTTTTATTAACAATTTTTATAAATTAAATTAATAAAACAAAATTGATTAATTTACTATTATTGACTGTGATTGATTCTTGACCAAATAATAGTGACTCTGCTCATAAATTATTTTGATTTGTTAATAACTTCTTAACCAAAACTGAAATACATATGTTTCATTAAAAAAGAATTGTTTAATACATGTTAAATAATATCTTTAATGGATAAATAATAAGAATTCTTAAAATTCTTAAAATTTGAAGAAGTTTTTTCAATAGAAATTTTAACAGGTCTTGAATAAATTGTCATGATGGTAAGTTTTTGCCTTCATGATTGAAATCTTTAACAATTAAATTGATAATAGAACATTATATCAATAAGATTATTATAAACATTGATGATTAAATTTTAAATTAATAAGTTAGTTTGATTCCAAGAAATTAAATAAATAGATCTTACAAATATTGTGTTTCTGTATCTAGTATAGTTTTGAAAATTAGAATCAAACAGAATCACAAGAAATTATACAAAATTCAGAACACTATTAAAAATAATAGTAAGGTATATCCCATCTATTAAATTTAATATAAACTTGAGAATTACAGTAGATATAGAATTGAAGAGAATCATTATAATTCTTAATATCTAGCAAAACAATAATACAGAAGTTAAATTTTCAAAGTATGGAGAAAACCTATATATATTTGGTGAAGTCTCAAGATCTTGTACTTTATCTGTTATTTTTTCATGAAATTGTAAATATTCATTAACTGATTCACTGCTAAATTCTTTCAAAAAATCCTTATTAATCAATTCACTGCTAGATTCTTCCAAAAAATTCTCATTATTGCATTATTTAGAAGAATGTTATCAAATTCTTTAATAAAAAGATAGATTAATTTAAATTCAAATATTATCACTAGTTAAAATCTGATTATTTGGCAGTATGTCACTTGTCAATTATTCAGTATATGATAAATAATTCATCAATAATTCATCAAATATTTGATAATAATTTGACATATTCAATTTGGCAATAATTGTTAAATTGTTAACAAATGCTTGACAAATTATTTATCATATGCTAAATAATTGACAAGTGATATACTAACAAATAATTAGATTTCAACTAGTGTATTAAATCTTATTATCATTATATTTGATTTCTCATATTAATTGATTAATTCTATTAATAAATAAATAAAATTAATAATAATAATTTTGTTAATTAAGTTCTATTAATTTTTTTCCGCTTGTGTTTTCATAAGATAAATTTTTATTAATTGACTTTTCAGAAAATATTAAATTATTATTCATTTCTTCAAAAAAATATAAACTTTCTTAATAGTATAATGAAGAATCTAACAAATTATAAGAGTATTGTTTTAAATAAATAAATCCTTTAAAACTTCTTGAACTGAATTTGTTTTTGATTATTGTAAAAGCTCAAAAAATTTTTAAAAATTTAAAATAAAAGAAAAAGTGAAAAAAAAATTTTTTTTTTTTAAGGTAAATGGTGCGTGCAGCACATGATTTATTAATTGAGTTGTTATATCCAATCTGTATTAAGCTACAAAGGTCCATTTAAGTTAACCCAGCTCCACCACCTATATTAAACCCAGCGACACAATATGCACTCTTAAAGTGGATCATGTTTTTTGGGGGGAACCTATCCAGGGGGTGGAAATCCTCCCACTAGTTTTAAACCACCTAACCTATCAGTTCATGCTTGTGTTTAGACAGGATGTGTTAACGGAACCGGCTTGAGATGCCCTGAGTCTTCTTCATCTAATTAGGCTAGAACCGATTACGGAAGAAGAGAAACTTTATTGTCAATCGGGATTGGTTAGGATGGAGTACAGCCCAGTCTATACATCCAAATGTGTCGTGCCCCTTTAAGCCAACGATCATCGTAGCACCAATTGGACAATCATCGTGCCACTGCACCTTTTGTGGAGGTTACAATCTCAACGCTCGCTGGATTAGCATGTGAACTGGCTTCTCATGAGAAACAGCGCATTTCAGATTATGGCGCCAGATACTATATTAATTCTATTTAACTGCCTTCACATGGAGTTGAACTGGTATATTGTGATCTGACCTGTAGAGCACTAACCACTGTGCTATAGACCCACAGGTCAAAGTGTGAAAAAATTTTTTTTGCATATTTATTTATAAGCATTTATTAATAAACCTTTGAAATAATTTATTGTCAAATATTTAAAAAAATAAAATTCTGAAAAATCAACTTTAATAAATCAAGAGCAATAAAATTTTAAGAACAATTATTAACAAACTTATAAAAATAAACATTTAAATAATGAACTTTTAGATAAGCTTTAAGAACAATTTATTAATTAATTTTCAAAAAATAAACTTTTAAGAACAATTATTGACAAACTTATAAAAATAAACTTTTAAATAGTAAACTTTTTTAATAAATTTTTAAGAACAATTTATTAACTAGTTTTCAAAAAAATAAACTTTTAAGCAACAAACTTTTTAATAAACTTTTAAGAACAATTATTGACAAACTTATGAAAATAAACTTTAAACAACAAACTTTTTTTGATAAACTTTTAAGAACAATTTACAACTAGTTTTCAAAAATAAACTTTTAAATAGTGAATTTTTTTTTGACAAACTATTAGAACAATTATCAAAAAAAATTCAAAAATTAACTTGACATCAAAATTTCCCAAATTTTTGTTTAATTAATTTTAAAAAACAATTAAATTAATAATAATTGTATAATAAAAAGTTAAAAAATAAGTTTTGTGAAGCTTTTCAATAGTAATTTAACTTTTATTAAAGTATATAATAGATTTTAAATATATAAATCATCAAAAACATTAAAAATTAAAATGGATAAAAAGCAATAAATCAATCAAGTTCTAAGAATTTCAAAACAAAATAAAGTTAATTATTTGAAAAAATTATGCTTTAATTATTTTTAAATAATTTTAAAATAAATTTTAGCCCATTTCTTCATAAATAAAGATAACAATATCGAAAAGTCTATTGAATCTTTATTAGAACTTAAATTAGAAAAAGAAAAAGTTATTGAATATTTAATATTATATAAAGTTTTAAAATTAATAGATAGAAAAAAAATAATGAAGAAATTTTAGGTAAAGTTGATTATTATTAGATTTTAATATAATAAATATAATTAATAATAATTTTTTTTTTAAAAATTAGATAATCAGCAAATAAATATTCAAAATAAACAAATTTCAAGTAAATTTAATAGAATAGATAATGTTTTAGAAATATATAACTGGTTTGTAAAACATTCATATATATTATAGCTAGCAAATCAAATATATAATGCTTCTTTATTATCTATCTCTTATTTTTTTGGGGGGTTATTCCAGTAGATAAACATCATCTCTTTATTTGATTTGTATATGTCAAGGTATACATCATGAAAGAAACAACATCTCTTGGGGATATTGCATACAACAAGTTAAATGCTAGCTTGCTTACTTGTACCATATTTAATTAATATCGTAAAAAATTTCAAAAGCAATATTAAAATGTCAAATATGGGAGTAGCAGCTATGCCTATCTACTCGAAAAGTTGTTTGATAAAATCTTTTTTTTGAATAAAAGAAATTGAAAAGAAAAAATTAAAAGTAACTAAAA
>CAJVPV010003522.1:0-11192 GCA_910591835.1 Acaulospora morrowiae | reverse complement strand
TCAAAAAGAGTAATAAACGGAAGTATTTAGAAGAGAAACAGTTTTTTCAGAGCGGAAATAATGGGAAACAACATTATGATGGGATTAAATTCAAGACAGAATCGAAATATGAAGATGGAAAAGAGAAAGGAAAAGGTGTTTGCTACAACTGCGGCGGAATTGGGCATTATGCAAACAGTTGTTCCTCCTCTAAATCAGACAGAAGTGCTATTAGAGCGAAATCACCACAAAATCATGAACGTACAAATCAAACATCTTATTACAAATACACCAGTTGACTACGCTCGGGACTCCACTCGATCAGTAATTGGGAACCTAAACAAACCGGAAACAATAAAATTTTGGAGGGAAACAATAAAACCATCAGCAATAATTTTAAGTTGGCTAGAGTATGGAGTACCATTATTTCCGAAAGGACTACTTCAACTGGCATCCTTAAAAGAACCAAAGCAGTATACAATAACACAAGAACAAGAGAAATGGTTAATAACAGAACTTACTCGATTAGAAAACGAAGGAGCAATTCAAAAAGTAGGTACAGGACCTTCAAGACCAAATTCCTTAATGGAAGTAAGCCCAATATTTTTACGTCCCAAAAAAGGATTAAAAAAGTGGAGATTAATAATAGACCTCAGGAGACTCAACAAAACATTGCCAGAAAAATCTTTTCGTTTCGAAGGATTAAATACCTTTATCTGCACAGTGGGGAAAAACTGGTGGGTGATTGTATTAGATTTAAAAGAAGGTTACCATCATGTATTAATGACAAGGGAGGCACAAAAATTACTGGGGTTCCGTTACAAAGAAAATTGGTTCCATTATCGAGTTTTACCTTTCGGTTTAAGTCAAGCAGTGTGGATTTTTTCAAAAATAATGCGTGCCTTAATAGGTCATTGGAGATCAAAAGGAATATTTTGTGGAAACCATATCGACAATATTTGGATAGCACATTCAAATCGGGAGGAATTAATAAAAATAAGAGATACCATAATATTAAAAGATCTAACTTATGGGGGATTTGTTCTAGCCGAAAAAGGCCATTGGGAACCAACTCAAACTCCAAAATTTTACGGATTAATTTTAGACACAGTAAAGGCTTTGATAATTGTACCAGATGAAAAATTAATAACAGCAATACAGGCTTTGAAGAATTTAATTCAAAAGAAGAAAATATCAGTTCGATATTTAGCTTCAGTAACTGGAACACTAATGAGTTTGAGCAGAGCCTTCGCTCCAGCAAAAGTACGATGTTTGGAATTTTACACAATAATAGATTCAATAAATCGGAAACCTTGGGAATGGGACAAAGAAATATACTTATCAAATCAAGCAAGATTGGATGCCGAATGGCTTATCAAAAATTTAAAAATAAAAAATGGCCAGCCAGCATGGAAACCATCCCGAATTCTGCCTCTTTTCGTAGATGCTTCAACAACAGGATGGTCAGCAACTCTATTAAACAAAAGTGCTTTTGGAAATTGGGACCAAAAATATCACTATACACAAATAGCCAAATTAGAATCGGAAGCAGCTCTATTGGGTTTGAAATCTTTCAGAAAAGATCTAGCACATCATTGGATAACAGTTTTTATCGACAACAAAGTTGCAAGGAAAACATTAGAGATGGGAGGGAAAACACTATGGCAAAAGGATTATATGCGAAAAATTTGGGATTTTTGCAACGAAATGGATATTTGGATTTACGAATTCCGTTGGATACCAAGTCAAGAAAACCCAGCAGACATGTTAACAAGACATTTCGACGAATCAGATTGGAGACTAAAAAAGGAAATTTTCGAACAATTGGAGCAAGTTTGGGGTCCACACTCTATAGATCGTATGGCCAGCGAAATATCAACACATTTAAAGCGTTTCAATTCTCGTTGGTATTGTCCAACAGCAGAAGCCGTGGATTGTTGTACTCAAAATTGGAAAGGAGAAATAAACTATATTTGTGCCCCATTAGGACTGTTGGATCGGGTTTTTTATCATATTTTAGAATGCCAAGCGATATCTACAGTGATAATTCCAATATGGGTCTCAGCTCCATGGTGGCCGATTTTAATGGCAACACAACATTTAGAATTAATGCTTCCAGACCCAAAAATAATATTTCAGCCAAGCTTAAATGGAAAAACGGAACCGTGGAACAACCCAAAATGGAAATTTATGGCTGTAAAAATACTTTTTTGAACAAACTTCTTACAAATGCTTATTGCCTATTAGAACCTAAATCCAGTTATGAGCGGAAACTTTTAAAACTATGGAATGATTATTCAGAATTTTGCCAAGCAAACAAGTTACCCCATTTACCAACATCGTCAAACAGCATACTGGCTTATTTGATTTGGTCTGATTTTTATAAAAAATCAAACCAATCATTTTTAATTCTTACAGCAATTGCGAATCAACATGAAATGAATGATTTTCCAAATCCAACACGTAATTGGAAAGTAAGAAAATTAGCTAAATCACTTGCAAAAGCAGCAGCATTAGACCGGGAAGCAAAGTGGCCACAGGATCCACTACCAATTTCAGCTTTGAAAAATTATGTAAATCGACCTCCAGGGAAAACAGATAAAGTATTATGGGCCCGGGACTGTGCTTTAGTTGCTATAGGAATCCGAACGATGAGAAGAGCTGGAGAACTAAGTAATCTTACCTTGGAAGATTTTAAAGAGGAAAATGATCTTTTATGGATTCGAATAAACCGATCAAAAACCGATCAACTTGGAGGAGGGAAGTTTATTCCTATTGAATCGACTGATTCAAAATTTTGTCCAGTACGATTATGGAAATACTATATAAGCATCAGGAAGGACTTCAGGAAAAATTATGCTTTTCTGTCGTCCACAGGAAATAAACTGAGTGTAGGAGCCATAAGTGCAATTGTGAAAAGAATTGCGAATCATGCTGGACTCAAAGGAAAATATGCAAGTCATAGTCTTCGAATTGGAGGTGCAACTGCAGCTATGAAGGCAGGACTTACTCTTCCTCAAATAATGGCAATTGGAGGATGGTTGTCGAAAGCAGTCTTACTTTATTTAAGATCAGTCGGCACCACACAAATTGGTACATCTCTTAAAATGGGATTTTAAAAAAAAAAAAAACAAAACAAAACAAAAAAAAAAAAAAAAAAAAAAATGCAATCATATTACGATTCTCTTCTTGTTCCCATAATTACTTCATCGATCAAACCACATGTTGGCATACAGAGATCCGAGCGAGAATAATAGAACCGACCGAGACGAAGTCACGGGAGGGTTATTATCGCGAGGATCGGGACCTGTTTACATTTTTTTTGTGTGCAAGTGATGAAGTAAAATGATGTAATGATGATTTAAGACTAGTGATTATGTAAGAAATCAAAATAAAGCTATGGATATTCGAATAGGTGATGTTTTTGTGTTTTCTTCTGCTGCTACGTTTGCCCGAAACTTTGATTTTCCGGCTTATCGAATTTCCCACCCACCCATCCCTATTAATACTAGCACACTACGCATGACGATACTCTTCATCTGCTGCCAAATCAATTCCGAGTAGCAAATAATCCGAGCAGCAAATAATGTTTTGATTGAAAACACGGCTGTGTACCCCCCACAACGTGTTAAAGGAATGGGAACAAGTTTGGTCACTTCGTAGTATAGTAACGCATTAAGTCGAATTAGGAAGTTTGATAAATTAGAAGGCATGGCTGTGTACCCCCCACAACGTGTCGTTTAGAGAAGCATGGCCGTGTACTCCCCACGACATGCTGGTAGAGTAAGCACGATTTACTCACCTCTTTTAGGAGTGTTGAAGAGCAAGCATGGCTGTGTACTCCCCACAACATGTTGAAAATAGTAGCATGGCTGTGTAACCCCCACAACATGCTAAGGGAAATATTTCGAAGCTACCATTCTTTATGAAGTGATGAGAGCAGTTTAGGGAATATTAGACGCGTTCTTTGGATTAAGCAGCATACACATTCCCATAATTACTTCATCGATCAAACCACATGTTGGCATACAGAGATCCGAGCGAGAATAAAAAAAGGCGGAGAAAAATATCTGAGACCCTTTACTCCTTCGTTATAATAATTAACGATTTTGGAGAATAAAACATTTAACAAATTTTAGCCTTGTGAGCTCCACTAATAAATCTTACACTCGATAAATAAAAAGCTTCATACACTCAAAAATGTATCTAATTTCTAACGATTAAGGTTTGTTTATGCTATGACACTTTCCCCACATTCGTGTATATATGCTAATAGACCAACTCTCACTTATAGATGACATCACTTGCAGTTTCGGGGATCTCTCCATTTTTGGATTTCGCCGGCCTATTGATGTTCATCCAGAAAATCTCCATTTACTTGGTCATTGGTGCCACGTTTTATTACAAAGTAATGGCTCTAAGAGCCTATTTTTCACGTATCACCAAGCAAGACATCAACATCAAGCATAATTCGGACCCTTCTGCACGTGATACCACGTTTAATGAATTTCTTGCCAATTGTGATGCCAGGTTCTTAACCGAACTCACCGATTACCGTGCAAAATTTAATACTGAACTTACCTCACGCGACGAAAACTTTATAGCGGAGATACAAAGAATCTTGACAATGCTTAATACTTCTACTGTGAGACTTGATGAGATCGAACAAGTTCTTCAAAACCACCATAACAATTTTGGTAGGGTCGCAACCGAATTCGAATCAATAGATCTATGCCTTTCCTCCCTTGAAACATCCTGCTACTCTATAATTTTTACTTAGCCGACCTCTAACTCTCAATATATTCATTTAAAAAAAAAATAAAGATATGATTATATTACTATGTGCCTGACATTTTAATTATTGTATGCTGAGTTGTCTTCTTTATTGTAACAATAACAAGCCATGTTGCAAATCCAGTGTCCATAAAATTGTTTGATAACAGTTTGCAAATGAAGCTGACGATAGTGTTGAATTACCGATTGTAAATTGCAAGCAGTTTAGAAAGAATTATTCAAACATATCAATGCGCTAGATCGTTACATCAATGAGCGTAATGAAACTAATTTACGATTAAATAAAATTTCGTTCAATCACGTGCAATCAACCTCCAAGGCAAGGGCGTAGGCTCACTGTAATACGTATTGTCACAAGGACGCAGTAATGTGACGCAGTAAGATGCAGTTTTTGATAAACACGTAATCATTTGTTTTGTTGTTTTTTTACTTCAAAATTTTAACAATTACATAATAATAATAATCATTGATTAGATTTAAAATAGACAATGGGCAATCCATGATATTTTTTGTTCACTTATAGTACTAAAAAGTTCATACATCTTTCGAGCTCTTTCAGTTCTTTTTCGCAAGGCAATGTCTGATATTTCTTCAGAAATTCGGTTCCTAACCTCGGCTTTTACTAGGGTGCGGGCTCCCTCTTTACCGTAATCTTTTTTCTGCTTTTTGTAATGATTATATACGGCGCTCTTCAAACACAAAATAAATCATAATAACAACACTGTTTACATCTTTACTTTTAGATTCGGCGTGATCAATATTATTGTAGAATTGTAGAGGTTTCTCCCTAACGCGTTTAGGTGTCGTTTTCGGCATCGGCATCCGGCATATCTTGATCTTCTTGAATCCTACGCAATTGAGAACCAAATCCGAGTTTTTTTATCGCATAACGTAATGTATTAAAAAACCTCAATCCGTTCGTAAACAATTAGCTGAACGATAAAATTTACTTTTCGTAATATTATTGACTTGAATATAAACCAATTTAAATTTGTAACCTTTTGTCAACATTTCGGTCATTGAAACATGCCATGATATCCTGAATTTAATCTCCTTGCAGATTATGAAGATGTTTTTATACATCATCGACTTTGTCCATTCCATCATACGACATTTTACCCGATTCTTTTCAACAATAATTCGTTGCCTAAACATGCTTTATTACTTAACATGATAAGACAGTAAATGGAATCGATAAACAGATCGCGCATAATATAATTTCAACTATCCCATCGATACGTTCATTAATTTAATATACTAACATTAACATTCGAGCAAGCTTTGGATACATAACCCGTTTACAATTAAAACAAAGCTACCGTTGCCCTTGTATAACCGCTTCTACCATGCAAATTAAAGCCAAGCAATATCTAAACAAAATACCATCTCATTACAAACATTCTAAAAACAAAACACGTCAACCCTAACATTCCCCCAGACAACAGATACCAAACTAACACAAACTCTGCGAAGCGTATCTCAAGCATCGCTAGTTGCTTACCAAAATGGAAATTGCAGTTTTACAAAGATAACACTTAAGGTGAAAGGCAAGCTTAAAATTATTCATGTTTAGTACACGATTGCTTTCGACTTGTACAGAATAGCGGGTTCAATTTAAACAAAACTTGCTCTAAGATAATCGAATACATATATCGATTATAATCTGATATAAAATTAACAACGTTAGCTGTTTATAAATAACTTTCTCTTCATGTCAACATAGTAGCTATATTATATTTATAACTGGAATTTAATTGACGTTTCATAACTGTTTCTCGGTTTAGGCAATCTCCAGTAGGTAAGAGTATACTAGAATATTTACTCTCCTTCTCAAACGAGATAAAGATTTTGATAAGAATACCGAGACTAATGACAGTACAAAACCGTATATCAGCAACCATTATTTCTCGTCATAGTTGGTAAACTCGTATGTGTATTTGTTGCGATAATAAAGCCCTTCAGAATATCGTGTAAACTGACTGACATTTTATTCCGTATTCGTCTGTTGAAAGTGAATATATTTGGCTAACTCACTCAGAAGCGCTCGCGCGCATTTTCGCTGTTTTCAAGGCATAACAGTATTATTTTAACGTCGTAGCGACTAGCGTAGTAGACGTTGTTAATTTGTGTTCAAACAAACAAAGTTTCTTCCAACTCATCCACGTTGTCAAAGATAATTTATTATTTCATAATAAAAAATGTAATGTTACGAATACCGATAAATCCAAACCTTTCACCCTTCTCCCATTTAATTGTTCTTTACACTTTCATCTTAGTTATTTAATAAAACAAATAAACAAAAAAAAATATTTCGTTTTACTAAAAAACCAAAAAAAAATAATTACAAAACAGCATTTATTTTACTAAATTACGAAAAACAACAAATTTTGTTTACTAACAAGCAGAAAACAAACCGAACTTCGTTTACAACGAAACAAAAAAACTAACTAAAAGAGATTTCGTTTATAACAAACGAAAAAAAAATTAACTAAACACATGGTAAAAAAGGAAAATTGCTACCACAGCGCATAGTTCCACTAGCGATGGAGACGTCATGAGATAGCGGGCCCGTTTTACAATAATGGGAATCTCGGAGATCATTGTTATGGAAACATGTAACATCATCTATACCCATCCTCCATGCAAGACAATCCGGGGAATCAAAACATGTCTGACAACACTCTTGGGGGTCGGCCGTATTAATAATCGTCCATGATGCGTCTAAAATAATATTGTTGTCCCATCCTGGAGCACCGGGACCTGAGCAACATGGTTTCTTGCATTCAGTTTCTGTAAGCGTACAAGTGACATTTGTTATACAGTGTTTGCCATCTTGATGACCCTGACCATCACCACAATTTTGATGAGGGTCTCGACAATCGGGACAAGTGAGAACGGGAGTGGGAGTAGTGGTGCAAGAGGTTGTCGTCGTTGTTGTTGTCGTTGTTGTCTTAGTTGAACATTTTCCAGCATCAACAACGATAATCGATGCTGACAATGTTAGCAGGAAAAAAACACCAACCAAAGAAAATTTAAGAGATTGCCCCTTCATCGTGATTAAAAAAAATACGATTGTATTTTGTCGAAACGACAAACGATAGCATATTTATGAGATTTTCCTCGTAATTTTTAATACATACAGTAAATATTTTCGGCAGGGTTAAAGTTACACTGCGTGTATATTTACAGGGTGCAGTAAAACTTCCACAAATGCGACGCCTTGGCATTGAGTGCCATGTTGCATCTATACTTTCCGTCGACTCAAAATAGAAAGTTTTTGGTTTTATTCGTAGTTACACTAATACAGTCATACTTGTCTATTTGTATAACGTTCATTTGCATAAAGGATCGTCGGTTCTAATAATTTGAGTGTAATAATTTCAATTTCGTCCGTCCCTAAGTCTAATGTTGTGTTATACACCGATTTTCGCTCTGTATACCTTTAAAAGTGTTTAATTTCATCTCCAAGTCTAGTTCTGCTTATTCACTAATTTTTCACTCTATACACTAATTTTGGAAAAGCAAGAATTATACAAATGGCTTATCGAAATTATAAGAATAGACCCGAATCAATAGCAACCCAAGCTTGGAATGCAATGAGAAATGATGGTACTTCTAATGATGAGAAATTTCTAGGTTTAACGAGACGTAAAGTAAAAAATCCTCAGACTCAAGAACAATTTAATCAATGGCGTACTAAATGGATTGAAATATATAAAAACGATCCTATGATGCGCAGTTCCATTATTAATAAACAATATGAAGAATATTATATTCCGGATAATTGGATAAGTTCTAAAAAGAGTCAATTGCAGGTTAGATTCCGAAAGCGACTTTTAGAAATAGGAGCATAGTACTTTAGACTTTATTTCGTTATCTTTCCTAAAAAAAAGCTGGTAACATTTTTTTACTCTAATTTTTATATATCAACCCATTTTCATCTGACACAAAAGTCCCTAGTGTTGATAATAGATCGCGCTTGTTATTATTATTGCAGAGCAATGGCTCTTCGAGCCTACTCATTAGAAAGATCAAGAGGTTGGTCCCAACCGAGTCTAACTGCTAGAGGATCATCAATGGCCTTAGTAAAATCAAAGACTACAAAATTTCGATCCCACAAATGTTTATCAATTATCTTGGATGCTTTTTTTGGATCATCTGTGTATTGACGTACGATTCTACTAATATCGTCTCTACTGCCCGAGCCCCGAAATAGGCATAAATGTGAGATATTTTCACGAATAATTTAGGTGTTTGTGTATATTTCTGGCTCACATATATGGGTGAGACATTTTGATGCCGGCCACTAATGAAGTAAGGAATAATTCGTTCTTGCACTTTTTTGGGTTCGGCACATAGATCCTCAAAAACAATAACCGTACTTCGTTCCGGAGAGAATTTAGTTATATCGGGGATCTTGTCTGGTGCTATCTTTTTGAATGTTACATCCTCTCGATATGGTTTCGGGGCATTTGCAAAGATCTGATATGCATTTTTTACTAACTCCCATTTCGGTTCAGAATGCTTTGCTACTAATACCAGATCATCATTTCTAATATACCGATCGCCTTTTTTCCCATTGAGTTTCTTACCTAACATGAGATTTATTCCCATGTTAGTTTTTCCACCATTTGAGCTTCCATTTATGAGCATCCTAAATGGGCAGTCTGGCGAATACTTATTACCCTTCATTCGTTCTGATGATTTTTTAGATGTCTCATTGATATTATATACATATATGGGCATGCCTTTATCTTTCATTCTAGCCAGATAAGTAATATTTATTCTTTATATGATAAATAACCTTTCTTTTGCAATTCACTTTTAATGAACGGATATAAATCACAATCGTATGGTATTTCAATAAGATCTACACCTCGCTCTTTACATATATCCCGCTTTTTTTTGATTGCGCATCCGTTGGCTGTCTAAGTCTATCCTGCCTCGCTTATGGAACATTGGATTCTCAGAAAAATGTTGAGGCCCCTGGAATTCGAACGCTAATTTTAGCTCTTCATTATACCCATCTAATTGCATCCCATCTAAAAACAACGGTCTACAGGATGGAAATTTTTTACCTAACAGATCTTTGAAAATATATCTACATCGTCTCTCATCAGCATGGTGGAAACAAATTGGACACCATTCAAATTTTCGCTTCTGGATTTTATAAGGTGCATACCATTGATGGGTCCACATGTCCAGAGATATACATCGTAACCATTTATTTGATTAGTTCTACCAAGACACTCCCCACCGCGTTTCTCAGCATAAGCTTGCGCCTTAGCTATTTTATTTATAATACGGATGAGATTAACAGACCTGGAACAAGTGTTTTCTTCCAATATACTCTGGGCGGATATTGAAGCATATCAATATTCACGTGCATGAGCTCTTCCCTCACAAATCCACATGACGGGGCATATTCTCCCCCTAAATAATATAAAATTGGTTCATTCTTCGTTATGACAATTTTTCGAATTTTATGTAAAGAAGGTGAAAATAGTGATCTTAGTTGGTCAAAATTTTTCCAATCGATTAGTTGTTTTAATTATAATCAACTAGTTGCAACTAAAAATTCCTATACTCTGATTGGTTAATTCCAAACTATCCAACTAATGATTTGTAACACTAGGTGAAAACGTTGGATCCGTCGCATGTCTCTGATTCTCCATACTCCCCTTTCCACTCTGCATTAGCAAGCAGATAACGAACTGTATCACCCTTCTTCAACCTATTCTCCTTATTCTTTCCAACAGGACGCTTATACTTTGTAGATGGCCTAGATTCAACTCGTTCTAACCGAATGGCTAGTTTGGGAGCTAAGCCCCACTTTGTAGAACCTGGAGCTCGAATGAGGCACGTCGGATAATTATTAAGATAATCTATTACTTCTGGCAAATACTTGACCCATGCTCTTATTAATTTAGGATTTTTAAATATTGATTCAACGGCATACTGGATTTTATAAAGCATCTCTGCTAACGTCTTACAGAATCTGTCTACAATTGCGAGTCCCCGATGACTATATGCACCAATTACTCGAATTGTGACATTATGCGCTTCTATTAGCTGACTTATCGATTTTTTGAATTCTGTCCCACCATCACATTGTAAAAGTGTTGGATATGTAAGAGGGTTATTGGGATTATCATAAATTTTCTTAAATACTTTAGCAACTTCAGAACTATTCTTCAATATTAGAGGAACACTCGCTTTGAATCTGCTAGACACATCTATAATCTGTAATACTGCTTTCCATGTCTTCCCCTTATATTTATTATGCATAAGAAATAAGAGGTCGCATTGATGTTGTCATATATCTTCCTACCTCAGAAAAAAATATGGACGGAGAACTAATAGCAGGGAGACACTTTGTATGGATGAACCAATGTGGTATGCTAAAGTTCATAAGGGTG
>CAJVPV010003521.1:0-11193 GCA_910591835.1 Acaulospora morrowiae | reverse complement strand
TTTTCTTTAACGGTAGCATTGCTGCTCGTGGGGCGCAACTCCATTGTTGGAGATAATATATAGGTTTGAATGGTTAGGTGTTGTGTAGTATGGCTGTGTTAATGTAAATTGGATAGATTGCTTGTTGTGTTTTGGATGTGTATTAAGTAAAAGATTACCAGAACCCGTGCAGGGCACAAATCATGCACTCTCCCAATCTGGTATATTGTCAGTTTATTGTTGTTGTCATTGTAATTGTTGTGGCTATTGTTATTGTTGTTTTGGATATAAGAGAATTTTGTTGAAAAAATAGTTATGAGCAGGTTTAAGCAGGTGTTGTTGTGACTGATATCATTGTTATTATAGATGTGTGAAAATTTGTTGTAAAGACTGGTTGTTAACGAGTTTGAGCAGGTATATGTAGATCGTTTTTGTTATTGTGTGTGTGTGTGAATTTTTTGTTGTAGAGACTGGTTGTTAACGAGTTTGAGCAGGTATATGTAGATCGTTTTTGTTATTGTGTGTGTGTGTGAATTTTTGTTGTAGAGACAGGTTATAAACTGGTTTGAACAGGTTTTGTTTTTTGGTTAAGACGTGAGACGATTTGATTGGTTGTTGAGTATGTGTAGATCTTTTGGAGGGGTAGAGCTGGATACGGTTTTTTGAATATTTGAAAAAATTTGGAAATAGAAGAAAATAAATTTGTAAAGGTTGTGTTAAGACAAACATTAGACCCAGTAACTTTGTTTGAATATGTTGTTAGGAATGTATTTGTGATATAGAGAGAAGAGAAGGAGAAGAGGAAGATGATTATAATGGTCATATGTAAAAGGGAAGGTACCTAAAGACAAAATTATGAAGGAGGACTGCCACGGGCCTTTCCCCATGCAACCAAGAGCTAAGGAAGACTCCCAACTTGCTTAGGTCTTGACCAGAGGTCCCATCCCAATGCAACAGTGTTCCTTAAAGTCTTTATGTCCTTGGGTGTAAAGCTTATATGCCTTAAAAAGTTAAGGAGAGAGAGACGCTTCTTGGAAGAAGATTTCCAAAAAAGGAAATTTTCAAAAAATCAGCGGTAAACGGGTGAGAGTTTTTTTTTTATCAATAACAATAATAAATTAATTAACTATTATAATAATTATTATATATATATTTTATATTTAAATATTTTATTTTTTTATTTTTATTTTAAATCTTCAATGAGATATTTAAATATTTTATATTAAAAAAGATTTCAATAATAAATTATAAAGAATTAAAAAAATAAATATATTATATTAATTTTTTTTATATAATAGAATAGATATTAGATATCAATTACTTTATTAATATTTACTATATATAATATCACAATTATATTAAACATTATCTATAATACTAGACTACAGCTAAATACTATTCTATTTTATTTTTATTATCTTAACAATACTAGTGATATTTATGAAAAGATTTATATTTTTTGGAGGAATCTATCTAGAAGAATAGAAATCCTAATACTAGTTTTAAACCATCTAATCTATCAGTTCAATTTTTATATAAGAACAGTAAATATTGTTAACTATCTATCTAAGTTACTTATCACATTTATATCTTTTTACTTATACGGTTAATTTGGTAAAAGGGCCTCAATATAATATATATACTTCCTAATGAATATTCTGATTTTTAATCACTAATTGACTTTAAGTTATTAAAATTAATTAAAAAATTCTTTTATTGTTATTATTTTTATTTTTATAAAATCTTTAATAAAGTTAATATATTAATAAGAACAATAAAAATATTAATAAATTAATCAATTATTATATTAATTATTAATTATATAATTTATATTTAAGTATTTATATTAATAAAAATATTAATAATAAATTATAAAGAATTAAAAAAACAATTTTCTTTAATACTTATATTAAATAGAAAATTTCTTTATTATTATTTTTTTTATTTTTATAGAATATTTGATATAGTTATAATTTCTTAAAAAAGATTTTAAGTAGAGTTATTTTTTTTTTTCTATAATTAAACAAGTATTTATTGTATTTATTTAATCTTTTTAAAAGAAGATATAATTGTACATATATTAACTATTATGCATAAACTAACTACTTATACTTGAATACCCATCTTAGGTTATAAACCTCTAGATATGATCTTGGAAATGAATAAAGTTGCTCCTTCTTGTTTCCTGTTCCTTAGGAAACTCAAGTTTATTACTTGCAGTTCATCACTACAGTTCACCTTGACAAAATCTTGATTACTTTATATTCCTAATCACTTTTTCCCTTCCTTTATTTTGTCCCATAATACTTTTACGAGTCCTGGTATATGGCTTTACTTGGCTGTTACCATCGGTAGGATTGCTGCTATTCTTGAGCTTGAGGGATCCTATTGAGGTGTCTTTTTCTTCGTATGGAAGTCTTGTACACCGGTGAATCTGTGTTTGGATATAGCTATCTCCTTTCCTTTGCCTTTATCCAGAAAGCTCTTTTTATGCTCTTGAACCTTTTCACATCTTGGATTCCAGATCAGATGCCTTATTCTTCTATACTAGAAGTTGAAGAGTTTATTAAGAATTCTCCTGGATATAACCTTGGGGATCTTTAATAACCGAAGAGTATTTGTCTATTCTTCAATATCTTCTCTTGCCTAGAGACCGATGGATATGTTAATTATTTCTTTAGCTAAACTGGATTTTTCAACTTCCCATTTGCTAAAAAGTGCTTTTATCACAGTATACTTTCCATCCACCTTTTTGTTTGTGTGTTGTAGGATTCATACTTTTGTAAGTTTCTCTTATGCCTGATCCCATATGTTATTCTTGAGTTCTTATATTTCTTTGTATATTAACAGATGATCCAGGATTTCTTCTTGAAGATAACAGAGTATACACGGTTGTTGGATATTTTTAGAGCATTTTTCTTGATTAGATTGTCCATGGTTGAAAGTTCATTATAAATTAGTTTGGCCTTGAATGTCTTACTTCCTACTGCTTTGAAAAAGATGGTAAGGAATCCTTTATCTTTATTGAGGTCCCATAGGCCTTTCCAGTCGAACTTTTCAGAATTCTGAATTACTTCCTTCCATCTTTACTAAATACGATTTTGTAATATCCATTGTATTAGGATTTCTCTTTCATTGTAATCCTTGAGGAATGTCCTAGTTGAGATGTTGATGAGGATATTATTCCACTCTGATACTATAATAGAAACTATTCTAGATAGGGACCTCTATTGAATTTCTGATTCTTCCTTGGCCCTTTTATCCAACAGGTCTACCTGATTGTTGTGAGGGTCTTTACTATGAGCTTTAACTTTGGTAAGCTTTAAGTATAACTTCTTCTTGAATATTATATCGGCCAGTCTTGTCCAGAATTGCCAGTTTGATTTTTTCATTTGCTTTTTCAATGTTTCTTTGGAGTGTGGTTTAATTATAGTTGAATAAATATTTATATAGGAGGAGCTGTCTGTTTTTATTTCTACAGTACTGCCAAATGGAACTAAGAAAACTGCTAAGAGGATTTCTACCAGTTCTGCTCTAGTGATGAAGGCCAATTATCTACTGCTGCTTGAAATGTTCTTCCGGAATTAGGACCCTCGATTTGTATCCATGCTGTATTCATTTTTAGGGACTGGTCTTGTGCATACCCCAAAGATCCATCAATATAAAATTGGTATGAGCCTGTGTAGCTTTGGATTGCATTTAGGTGGTATTCTTTACTTAGCAGAGTACAAAGATCTCCATTCAGTATATTGTCTTATATGATTTGCTTGCCATAGTCTTCAATTTCCACAAATTGAAATTCTGTCTTGGATATGTCTTACAGATATGTTTTTTTCATCTTAGTCTTAACCAGATTTTCTAGTGTATGAACCTCAGTGGGAATGATTAGTTTCTTATTTCATCTATATTTTTTTATATTATTGATTCAGGCAAATGTGAGTAAATAATTTCCTCTATCATTTTTGTACCCTGGTTGTATCCTGATAAATTCCGTTGTTCCTGGAAGTCTACCAATGCGGATTTGATAATATTCTATCTCTCTGTTATTAATTGCTGATATGTCTTTACTTCTAGTCCAATAGAGCTCTTTGTTGACATCATTCATACTCACTTGTCAATTCCATTTTCTTGGGTCAGCTGGTTTTTCTATCATAAAAAGTGACCTATCTTGTGTTATCCAGTTATATCTAGTCCAAGCTATTTTTAGTACTTCAAATTCATTTGCCAATACCTGTTTCACTACTTGAAACCAGCTAGGAACTGGATCTCATTCGTGATCTTAGGGATCCTGCACTAGTTTCCAATTTAGTAATATATTGGATTCCTTTTCTATAAGCAGGTCTACAAATATGATGTTGTGTTTTCTTAATAAAATCACTGCTTTGTTATATGCTCTGAGGTCATTTAACAGAGTTTTGATTGTAATGTGTCCTCCATTCCATTGAAATATATCTTTCCATTGCGAGTCTAAAAAGGTGATATCCAGTTTGTTGGTTATTTTAAGTGTCTGAGCTGAGAAGTTTTTCTTGTAGGAATTGTGAGAGGTATTATCCGAGAGCATATTTGCTGGTTCCCAATGTTTTATTTGTACTTGTTTAAGATAAATGAGAGTTGATGTATCAGCATGATCTATATTGTTAAGGCAGTTTGTCAGGTTGGTGATTTGGCTTTCTATTTGAATTTTGTGAATGTTTTTAAGTTTATAGAAGGACTTGTGATGAATGGATGTATTTGATATTGTTCTAACAGTCCTGGCTACTTGTTTAAGTGTTTTTCTAAGTTGAGCTGAGAGGAGATTATTTGAGAATATGCTTATTGAACTGTGCTACATTCTGTACTCAATCTTTGGGATTAGGACTCTATTAATTATATACTCCATATATCTGTCCATGATCAATTTTTTCCCCAAATTTGGTAAGACTGCCTGTATTTCTTGTTGAATTCTGAGGATTGTGTCTTTGGTCTGGTCTTTGTTGCCTAGCCAGATGCCCAAGAATCTTGCATAACTTCTGCAGTCCAGTTTTCTAATCTCTTCCTGATTAGATCCAATATAGACTTTGTTGGATTTTTTGGATGTAGTGGAAACAATATAACTATGTCGTTTCCACTTAGCTTAGGTTATAATGTGGTCTATATCATAATTTTGATCACATTGGTGTATGACTAATTTCATAATTTTGGCCACATTAGTGTATAGCCGATTTCGTAATTTTGGCCACATTAGTGTATGGCTGATTTCTGTCATCAGATCACATATAACACAATATATATCAATTTGGTGATCACAGTTGATTTTAAAACTAAGATACTCCCTGAATTAAGTTATGCTAGTTGGTAGGTGACTACTCTATATAATGTTTTAAAGCTTCTATATTTTTAAATTCATTATCTAAAATTGTATAGTATATAGTAACTATATTTGATTTCGAATGTAAGGAGCTCCCCAAAATAGGTTATGGGCATCAAGCGGGATCCCCAGATCATTCCCTATCAGTCATGTGTCGTGACGACAGAAATATGACACCATCGTCAGTGTCATATGTATTGTGATCCAATTTTTATAACATGGACTAAGATGTTGTAATCCAATTTTTATGATACGACGGTATTAGATTTCTGTTGTCTGGATCACATGCAAGCTATCGAATACCGAGTTGGCCTTATTACAAGTTTGACGGGTCGATTATGGTTTACATGTCATTCGAGGAGATAAAAAAAATACTATCTAGTATATACATGTGATATAAATTATTTTGCTGTTGACTCAATTGTCAAAATTCTCAAAAATAATTGCGTCTGACTCAATTATTTTATATGTTTTAATAGTGACTCAATTAATTGCGTCAAATAATTGCGTCAATTGCATCAAGGATCTACCAATTTCTACCACATGTATAATCTAGTACACTATCAAGTATGTTATCAAATATGCTATCGAGTATGTGCTATATGGGCATGCTATATATATGCTATCGAATATGCTATATACACATTATCGGGACACGCTATCGAGTCTATTACTTATGATTATCATCAAATAGTTCATGTATCATATTCATGATTTTATATTTATCAAGAACATACTGTCATTCTCTTTTCCTATTATCTGCCCATTTGCGCCCAATATCAATTAATGTGAACTTTTTACCAAGAATGTTATTATTCAATGGTTCTTTATTATTAATATCACACCAAGTACAATATGCTTGATATAAACTTGTCAAATTAACTTTATCGATTTTATTTTCGGACCATAATGAAATGTAGTTGATTATGAATTGAATATAATCGGAATAAACTAAAGATAACTGCTGATTTGTATTGTCTGGTATTTAATCTTCATCATTATTTGTTATCTCAATAATTTGTACTTTTAATGTATTAATTTCGGATTGCATTTTTTGAATCTGCTCTTTTAATACAAGTTCAGTTTGTAAGGTAGCAATTTGTTGCCTCAATGAATCAATTTCAGATTGCATGATTAGAAATACTAGGAATACTTATTTTTTTCATGTCTTCAATATTGAAATATATAGCAAAAGATACATATATAATCGACCGTCTTAAGACGGTCCTAGCAAAAAAACTATTCATTGGGATGGATTTGGTATAGGAAAAAAGCTTTAAAAAATTTTTTATCTTGTTCCTTTATATTTATTATATATCCGTTCTAACAGTCCTAACAAAAAGTAATATTCTAGGAAAAAATAAAACTTTATCTACCTATGATATATATACCTTATATATATATACACTATATATATATACACTATATATACACATTTTATATATGCTATATATATGGTATACTCATAAATAAAAAAATAAAAAAATAAAAAAATCTCAAAACTTGTTAAAACTGTTAGAACCGTTGGGACAACTAGTCTAAAACACTTCTATTCAGCTTGAAATCACCACATGCTATACTTTTTTCATCCTAACCCACGTCCTAGAAAAAAATCGTCCTAATAAAAACATCGAAAAATATAGGTATCCTGCATACCACGCATAAGTATATTAATTTTCTTTTACCTCAGTTGATGCAGAGTATCGAATTTCTGATTCCCCGTCTTGCATCATTTTCTCCAGCTTCTTTTGATAGTTTTGTTTCTTTTTTCAGTGTTTTCTGGTGTAAAGATTACAATAACCATATTTGAAATAATTTAACTTATCACAACCATATTCTTTATAAGGAATATGAATAGATGAACCCCGGTGGACATAACAGCCATCAGGATGATAACACCCCCAATTACATACTTCGCCAGTTCTAAGAATATATGGGCAACGATAAAATGCCATATCTAATAATATGTATCGATTTCTATATTTTATAATTAATTTTTATTTTGAACTTTTTTCTCTCGAATAGTATAGCATGAAAATAATATAAGTACCCAAAGTAAATATAACATGCCTATTGTAGTCGCATCATCCGATGTGCCGACCAAGACCCCTGCTCCTGAAAACTTGGAGCGACATGAGAATACCTACACACCAGAGAACATTGAGCTGGATGTAGAGAGAGAAACGAAGTTTGAGGAAGAGCCTGATTATGAAGAGAATGGAGTGTTTTATTATCGGGGGCTTAAAGCTCAAAGTATTGCTGAATATTTATATAAAATTTATAATGATACCAATAGTTATAAATTTCTTGGTACAGATACTGAAGATGGAATAAAAAGTATACTTACAGACCGTCATGGACATTCATTACACGAATATATAGAAGGCGATGATCCATTTTGTCCCTTTATCGATTTTGATTTGCCTCAAGAAAAATTAAATAAAATTGATTCAAAACTTACATGTAAACAAGCTTATTATGCTTTAATTGGAGCTTTCAGAGAGGTATATATTAAGATTTATCCAGAATGGAATATTAAAACTCTAACTATTGCCAGTAGTAGTGACTAGAAAAAAATGTTATACCATATCTCAACTTTCGGTATGAGACTCAAAATATTGCCAAAGTTGCTTTATTTGTTGAACTTGTTCGTAATAAACTTCCAATTGATTTACAAAGTGAAGGCATTATCGATAATATCGCAAAAAAGTGTTCATTTTCCTTGCGAATGCTTGGAACACTAAAATTTATCGAAAAAACTAATGAGCATGAATGAGTAAAGAAAGCAATTTTCCCAAAGGATAGTTCTGTCTTTGATTTTATACTTCACCCACCTAATGACAAGGCGCCAGTTATAGATAGTCCTATCTTGGATATTCTGAAGGAAAAAACATTTATCGAAGATAGGAAAATGCTGGAAAAAATTAAAATCGATACTGGAACAATCGGATCTGAAGTAGAATATATAGAAAAATTACTTGAAGAGTATAAAATCGAAAGTTTTGAAGTTTTATATTCTTCACCAACACTCCCAAATGTATTTCCCCTAAATCGCATAGCAGAATCTCAATGCCCACTCTGTAATCGGGAGCACACTAGTAATAATGCATATGTAATACGAAATAAGAAAACTTATCAATATTATTGCTATTGAGCAGATCAAGAAACGCAAACAGGCGCAAGAAAACTCTCATTAAAACTTACTTTAAATGTATCGGTCTTGGAATGGGAAAACAGTCTTCCATCCCCAGAAAAAATAGAGAGACTCAGAATCTCAGATCCAAATAACCACTTTGTATGGGATGATTTAATTCGTATGTGCACTTTTAAGAAAAATTTTACTCGAGATGAAGTATATAATGCAATCCAGGCTACACTTGCTTGTATGGTAAAAAATAAACAAACATGGATTCTTAAACATAGAAAACCGGATGGTAGATTATACTTTGGTATGGCACCTACTTTAGATTTCGATAAAATAACTATTAATATAGTAGAACTTGGAGGAGAACCAATAAAATTAATCTCTTTGATAGATTGTATATTTGACAGCAAGGCGATTATTTACGATGATATCAATTTCTCACCATATCCACCTAATATCGAACAATCAAAAAATAAATTTTTTAATCTTTTCTTAAGATTTAAGGCTAAACCGGTACCTCGAATTAATTACGATTTTGTGAACCTGATTATATAGCATATAGAAAATATCTGGTGTGATGGGAATAAAGTTCTTTCTATATACATTCTCAAATGGTTAGCATTTTTAGTTAAGTATCTAGCAATAATTTCAGGAACAATCCTTGTTTTGTGTTCACCGCCACATTGTGGAAAAAATATTATTACTGATTTTATTCGAAAAAGTTTATTCGGTCCAGAGCTTGTATATTCAACATCCGATTTAGGCAAAATTTTGGGAAAATTCAACAGTAGTATTCAAGGATGCAAACTTATAATTATAAATGAAGCAGGAATGTTAAGTAGAGAATAGCATAAGTTAAATGATCACTTAAAATCTCTAATTATAGAAGACTATGTCTCAATTAAGCGTAAAGGTCTCAAAAATCAAGAATGTGATTATTTTTCTGGATTTATAGTATTAAGTAATCATGATGCTCCAATTCGTGTTGAGCAAGGAGATGGTTGTATTGTATGTTTAGATGTTTTACCTCGATGTAAAGATAATTTTAAATATTTTGGTCAGTTGGGAAAAATTCTCAACCATTCTAATACACCTGGATCTTTTATGAGCTATTTACTTAATCAAGACCTTTCAAATTGGAATCCACAAGAAAATATTCCTACCACTAAAATGAAAACAGAGACAATGCGTAAGCATCTCCCAAATCCCATCCGATTCTTAATTGATCATATTTTGACATGGTCAGAAGTATACATGTGGTAGAAATTGGTAGATCCTTGACGCAATTGATGCAATTATTTGACGCAATTAATTGAGTCACTATTAAAACATATAAAATAATTGAGTCAGACGCAATTATTTTTGAGGATTTTGGCAATTGAGTCAACAGCAAAATAATTTACACCACATATATAGTCAGAAGATCAAATTGAAAAACCAGGTTGTACTATGTTATATCAGGAGTATCGTACATGGTGTGAAGCTAATGGTGAAAAGCCATTCAGTAATAATAATTTTGAAAAAAAAAATCCACAAGTTAACATTGAACGAAAACATGCTGGTGGTGGAAAAAGAGAATGACAGTATATTTTCGATCGTTCCAAAATCATGGCCAAGCTACGTGAATCAGTAGGTAATATTGAGGAATTTTCAGACTCATCTCAACCTGAGACATTCATCAACACTTCCACAGATATCCCTGTATTCAACATACCTGAAATTGTTACACCTCAACCAGAAAAAAATATAGCCAAGTCATCGATCACCGATTATATCAAAAAAGATAAGGAAACATTTCCCGCTCCATCCACCACTAATATGACCCAGGATCTCTTCGATTCAATAATAAATCAACTGGAATTTTTAGTTGCTTCATCATCTGGATCTACCAATATATCCATAACTCCCGAGATCATACATGTAGAACCATCAGATGATAAATCTAAATCTCCTGAAATCTCTCCCGACTTACCTGTGAACAATGTTGTAAACAATGAACCAAAAATCAGTAACGAAGTATCTTCCCAGCAGATATCATATCCACCCGGATATCAGACCAGGGAGCAACGTAAGAAATGTCTCAGGCAATGGGCTATCAATCACAACAAGGATCCAGATAAGTTCATGACCATTACTGAAAAAGATAGGGACTTGGCACTAATATATAGTGATAGATTGTGCTCAGATGCAGACATGATTCAGTTTGTAAAAGATACCGATGATGACCCAAATACATTAATGGACATGTCTAGACGAGAATGATTAATAAGTGAGAAAATTATGCTTTGATTGTATAAAGACGATGGCAACCTCGAGCAAGGAGTTATGATGATGAGGAATGGATAGAAAAAATAATGATACTCCAGGAAAATGGATATCTATGGTAAGATTACTATACATACTAAGGTAAATTTCGCAGGTAGGGGGATTTTTTGCTCCTATAAACTAGTCAATATAAAAATTTTCAGATAAAAAATATTACACAAACTTTGTATTATATACTGGTTTTTGTGATGCCTAAAATGCTATTTGGTAAAATTTTAGTCAGTACTTCATTCCTACTTTGATTTTAAATATTGTGAGGGTCTTTCAAAGTTCTCTCGAATATTTAGGTTTTTAAGGCTGAGGCATAATAATTTGGTCCAAGTATCCTGCTCTTTCTCTACAAAATAAACTCAAATTCATCCATTAACAATGCACATTCGTCTACTCAAACTATACC
>CAJVPV010003520.1:0-11194 GCA_910591835.1 Acaulospora morrowiae | reverse complement strand
CAGGTCACTTATATACATTTTTACTTTATACCTATTATACCTATTATACCTGATATATCACTTATACTTGATATATCGTTTATACCTGATATACTTATACTTATAATTTCCTATCATCTACCCATAATTTTTCCCTGCAATAACACATATAATCTTATTGGTTTTCTGAAAATTATATGCACTTAATTAAATGAAATATAAAAAAAAAATAAAAATAGAAAATAAATAAAATATGTATAAAACTTATCCTATAATCCATATTGGTCAAATAAGATAATCACTATAAATCTTATTGATATTTTATTAGATACTAATGATCTTTATTTATTTAACTCAGGTTTTAGTTATAAAAAGTGTAATATTTATTCAGATATATTATAGAAATATAATTCTTTTAATATTTCAAGTTTCGAATATTTTAGAAAAAGATGAAAAAAAATATAGTATTCCAGTTACTTTGCTCCTTTTATTGATTTGTTCGTGCCACTTGTATAACTTATTTAGTATTACTCACTTCACTATTAATATTGTTATAATAATAAAGTTAAAAAATATTAATAAATAATATTAATATTTATTAGAAAAAAATATATCAACATTATCTCATATTGAAGATTTTTTTATAGATATAGAGTTAATAGAAAATAATTTATTTTAGATTAAATCTGATAAAAGTAATCATGAAAACTATAAAAGCATTTTGTTTGATGATGCTTTTAATAACTTATTATATTCAAAAATAGTTAAATAATTTAATAATACTTATTAAGATTTTATGAAACTAGTTAATTAATATTAATTATTTAATATGGCTGATAATACTATAATAAGTTTCTTTAATAAATATTTTAACTTAAATATATTATCATTGTTATTATTAACAAAAATTGAAAAGAAATTTTTAAATACTTCAATTATTTTTTATATGAAGTTTGAAGAAATTTCTATAATAAGATTTGAGAATATAAAATATAAAATTTATTAATAAATATCTAATAAACAAGACATAAGTTATTTAATTTAAAAAAAAATCATAAAAAACTTGAATTTTGTTTAGTAAAATAATTATTTTATCTTATTTTATTGTTTTTTTTTATATTGTTAGCTATATATAATATGTTGCTAAAATTTATAAATTCTTAATACAATTGATATAATTATTTGATACAATTAATTGAGTTAATGACCTGTAGATCTATAGTGCCTTCACAAGTCAAATCACAAGATACTGGTTCAATTTTAGGTAAAGACAATTGAATAGAACCCATATAGTATCTGGCATTATAACCTATTATGTGCTATTTTTCATACAAAGCCATTTCACATACTAATCTAGCAAGCATTAAGATTGTGATCTCTAGAAAAGGTGTTATAGATGGTTATTTGAATATATAGTAGTAATATTAATTATATAATTAAGGATGCTTATTTGGCACGCCACTCTGGTAGTTCCATTCTGTTTAAGTATACTGAAAAATATACTGTATCAATTGGCCAGACTACTGTCCAAAATATATAATTGTAATAATAATATATATCCTTGATAGTTAATATACGTGGTAGTAGTGATTTATTGATTTAATAATTGGTTAAGTATGATAGATTTAAATATAGTAGTTGTTGATTTGTAAAGTTAGAGCTGTGTTATTGTTTTTGGATTAATGATTGATGGAATATGCTTGTTGTTTTGGTGTTTATTAATAGAATAAGATCATGTGGTTGAACAGATTTCCATTTTTGGTGTTGTTTATATTGATCTTTAGCAGGTATAATGGATGTGTTTGAATATTTGATAATGTGTGATTGGTTGAAGGTAGAATGTTGATCAGTTGCCAGGGGCAAACTGATTGCGGTTTTTTGAAAAAAAAGTTTTTGAACAAGAATTTTTGATTTTTTGTGATGCAATAAAATATATTGAACAATGGTAAAAGTTGTTTTTTATATATATTGGTGGTTTTCCAGGTCAGTAATATAAACAAAGTTGATGTGAAAGTTTGTATTTTAGAATGAAATAAAGTCCTCCAAGTTAAGAATAGGAATATTTAAAAGTGTTTATATATTAATAAGAGGTGTATTAATAAGAAATATAAATGGAAAAAATCTCAAGAAAAAATTGTAAAGAAGCAATTGCCACAAGCCTTTTCTTATGCAATTCAAGAGAGAAACAAGTTCCCCAAGCTTGCTTACTTCTGATCAGAGGTTCCATCTCGGTACACCAGTGTGCTTCTTTAATTCCTTGAGGTTTTTGGTATTGAAAGTTAAAGAGGTGTAGAGGACTTGTGCGTATTGGAAAGCAAAAGAAATATTTTCTCTAATTTTGAAAATTACTATAAAAGAAAATTTTTAAGAAAAATGTTATGTATAGGAAAGAGTTTTTTTTTCCTTATTTTTATGAATTATTTCTTTCATCAAAATTGCCTGATTATTTGTCACAGGAAAATAGATATATGCTTTTTAGCATCCCACTGGTTTATTATTTTACTCTTTTAGTTTAAGTTTTTCCATTTATGGCCTTACTATAGTTATAGTAACCTATTCTTGTCAAGAATAGAAAAATTAAAAGTTGTTGTCATCCTTTTTCAGGATGGTGTTATATTTTTTGTAGAACTCGTTATCATCTAAGGATAAGTTTAGCACCTTTCTTAGAAGATTATTGACTAGTCCAGTGAAGAGTTTAATTGTTATTATGCATCCACATCTACTTAAACCAAATGAGCCATTGGCTGGTGAATAGTTTTTAATATTCACAAAGCCACTGCAATCTCTAAAATTGATTCAGTAGTTGCCGGGTTTATTTCCAGATGCTACTATTAATCTCTTGACTTCCGATTCATCGATGTTCTCGTAATTTACAAAAATGTGTTTTCTCAATGTTCTTTTAATTCCTAAAGCCTGTATAACAGATGTAGGATTATCAATAACAGTTGCTTTTCTTTTTTTTTTTGTGTGGTGTCTCAATTTCCACAAACCCAGTTTGTGAGTTGTATTGAAGTGTTTTTTCCATGTGTTGTAATTAGTAAAGTCTTCCTTGCAAACAGTATACTTATATGCCTTGGAGAGTGGAGGTTGTTTGGATACAGGTTGTTTCTCTATTGGCTTGCCTGGTTTCTTGTCTCCTTGTCATCTTTCTTTTTTGGAATATCATTTTCTTTTCTTTTTAAAAGAGTTGGCTGCTGCTATAGAAACAAGGACTTGTTATTTAGAATTGCTAAAACATATAGAAGAGACTTTTTCCACCCATTTTGAGAAAAGTTCTTGTATTGGTACAAGCTGGTCTGCTAGTTCAGAATATTTAAAGACTGACCTGTAAAAAAAACTTATCTCTACAGATATTGTTGTCATATTATTAGTTATTGTTATAAGAAAAACTCAACTTCTCATTGACTTTTTTCAAAAATTTCCTTATAAGGAAATTTTTAGAAAAAGTGATGTAAACAGAAAAGAGTTTTTTTTTTGTTTTATTTGAAAAAAACAACATTTCTTATATAATAGTATTAATAATATAAAATATGGGAATAATAATTAATTAGTAGTAATAGTATTAATAATTATATATGTGATAAAATTAAATTCAGATATTTTTCAAAACCCATATTACTGTATATTAAAATTACTAAATAACATATAGTAAATAATTGAAATTATATTTAATTTGAAATTATAATATTAATCAAATTTTTTATAGTAATAAAAAGTATATATTATAATATTTTGTTAATATATATTTTTTGCTTTTAATTAGACTGCAATTCTCATTTATTAATTAATTTATAAATGCAATAATATATTAAATATTAAGACTTTATATTAGAACTAAACTGTATATATTGCAAAATACTTGTTAACAAGTTATTTTTAAATTTGTATATAATCTTTAAATACTTAATATTAAGACTACTATATTACTTACATAATAGGAAGTAGGTTTATTAAGCTATTACTATATAATATTAACTATTTTAAATTAATAATAGCTTGTTGATATTTGTTATACTAAACAAATATAAAATATAATAAAAATTAATAAAATCAAGAAGGTTTATTGAGTATGTTACTTCAATAGTTTTATTTCTATAAAATATATATTAATATACTTTTTGAATAGCTAGATTACTTTTCAAGATATATAATAATATTGATAACATAAATGTTTAATAGCTAGTAAGATACAATAGTAATAATTAATTGGTAATAATAGTAATAATAGATTTGTTAATATTTGTTTAATAGTTGATAGAATAAAGTATAAATTGATAAATAGTAATAAATACAGTATATTGATAATAATATATATATTAATATTATTATTATTGTATAAAAATTTAATTATAATCAAAAAAAAAATACTATATATATAAAGCTATTTAATATAAATTGAATTTATATCAGTTAAGTTACTTCTAAGTTATTATTTAAGAAAAACAAAAGTATTAAAGAAATTTTTTAATAGTTGTTTAGATATACCATAATAATTATTATTTGTAGTAATAATACATTATTGTTTTTTGATTAATACTTGATAGAATATAATTGTTGTTTTAATATTGTTATAGTAAAACACAATGAGTCTGTTACTTTTGTTTTTTTTGCACCATATAACAATAAGAAATGATTTCTTCTCAAAAGAGATATATATATTTGGCTCAAGTTGATACAAGTTAATTAATCTATTGATCTTATATTACAAATAGTAACCTTCTGCATGATCACTTCTTAGTTAATAATCTTTTTTAAGTAAATAGCCTTTTTGATATATAGTACTTATCCTTCTTTTTTTCTGTATTGTTATCTTATTTTTATACTTTTTATGACTTATAATTTATATAACTTTATACTTGTTATCTATTTTGTACTTGACAATTACTTGTTATTTATTATTTTTGCTATACTAGCTAAATAATTCAAAATACTAGAATATATTAAAAATATTGGATATTTTAACATGTCTATCATATTTTTTTTTATATTCATTTTTTTTTTTTAAATTAGCTTAACCTTGCTTAACAAACTTTATTAAAGTCAATATTTATATATATTAGTACACATTTCTGTATATAAACTATGCTATAACATTAATTGATGAGTGTATACTAAACTATATCAAGGTTTCCTAGATATCGGCTGTTGCTATCAACTTTTCCTAATGGATAGAGGTTGAAACTAATGTGCCAAGGCATCGCTATTGTTAATGTCACTAGTATATAAATAAAAAAAATTGTTTCTTGTCAATTTGTCTATGTTTTTAATTCATCTTTCTAACAATTTTCTCCCCAGGTTCTTTTTTCTATTTGCTGTTATTTCCTTTTTTTCTCTGTCTCTTTTAACTTCTGTTTGATATGCCTGTGTTTTCGTTTTCATTTATCTACTCTGCTGATGTTGTTTATCTCTTTCCATTCTGTGATTTCTTCACATCTTTTTTTCTATAGTTCGTTGATTACTTTTGTTATTCTTTCAACAATTCTTTTGTATACTTCTTTTGTTTTTTCCCTTGCAAACTGGTATATATATCAGATTATCTCTTTGATCAGAATCCCCCTTACTATATAGTTTCTTATGCTCTCTGAGTTCGTAATTAGTGGTATTTTTTGTTTTGAGTTTTCTTTCTCTTTTCCTTTGTTACAATTTTTTTGACACCCTTCGATTTCTTCTTTTATTATTTTTTTGTATTTATCTGTTATCTTGTATTGCCAATGTTTGTGCATTAAATGCTCTAGGCTTTCTCTTTCCTTATATCCTGGGCATTTGTTTGATTTGTAGATATCTGATCTAAGGATCCTAACGATTCTCTTCAATTTTGTATTCGATTCTCAAGTTTATATTAAATTTAATAGGCGGGATATACTCCACTGTCATTTTTAATAGTGTTTTGAACCTCATGCAATTCTATTTGATTCTATTCAATTCCAATTTTCAGAACCATAATCTGGTCTTCTTTTTGCTAACCTATTCAGTATAGAGAGTTTACTATTTAGTAATCTGTATCTGATTCTTCTATATGTGTAATCTTCTTGGCTTGTATGCATTTTAGTTATTCTGGATTAGTGTTGTGCTTTTCAAGTAAAGTGCCAGTCTATTTGTAGCTCATCTCTGTACTCAATCCATACTCTGTTTCTTCTCTGTGTTATTCAGTTTGCCATCCATTTGGTGTTTTGTATGTTTTTCAAGAATTCTTTGATATTTGTGTCTAGCTGATATCCTCTCCAATTTAGTGTTCCCCATGCTGCTGCTCTTGGGTTGGCTGTTATAATTGCTTCATCTTCCTTGTTCGCTTCTTTTTTTTTTAATTCATCTGCCTCTTCATTGTTCTCTTCTTTCTGGTGTGCTTTGACTTTAATAAATATTGTTTGTCTTTGTTTTTCTTTGATAATTCTTTAATCAGAGTTTTTGTTATCCAGTTTGTACTTTTATAGATTTGACAGTTTCCTTTTGAATCTCTTGAATAGCTGCCTGGCTGTCTATATATATTTCGACTTCTGCTTGTACTGGGATTGTGATTAGCATGGTTAGGATTGCCATTAATTCTGCCCTCGTTGATGGTGGAAAATGTTCTGTACAACCTGAGTATGTAACTTTCTCTCCTGTTTCTTGATTGGTTATGTGCCATTTCACTTCCATATTGGTTCGGTTGATTACTTTCTGGACTATTGAGTCATTTGTGTATGCTTTTATTCTTCTTCAGCTATCCATTTGTTTAGTTATTTTGGCTCGTTCTTTTTTATTTAAGCTGCTGGTTTGTATGTATTTTATGATTTTGTCTTCTATTTCTGTTTGTTTTCCACCAATTATAATGCTAATTCTGGTTTGTGTTTTGTTTTCTGGATTTTGTATATTATGTATTATTGTGCCTAGTGATGTTTGTATTTAGTCTTAAGATCTAATTGTGAAGCTTTATACTGTATATGGTTTTGGTTACTGGAATAATTATTGCCTAGTCTATTTTGATTTCTCTGATACATCCCTCTCTTGTGTTGTCTTTGTGGTCACACCCTTGACACTTGTCTATAGGTGAATTTCCTTCTCTTTGTCACATATGTTGTACTCTTACTTTGTTATCTATTATTTTATATCTGCAATTTATTCTTTCAATATATATTTGTTGGTTAATCATATATGTCAAGTATCTTTGCTTTTGGATGTTGTGGCTTTTTGCTGCTTCTAGCTGAGAGATTAGATTGGGTCTTGTTAGATTCGTCAGTATAATTGTGTATCTGTTTTCTAAGATATCTGGTTGACTGCATTTTTCTTTGATCTCAGTGAACCATTTTGGCTATTTGCCAGTTAGTTTATATCTTATGGCTACTCTGATTTGTCTCCAGTTGAGCATATGTATTTGTTGAGCATTGATGATATGTTCAATAAACATTAGTTTGTGCTTCTTGATGTTTTTGATGTCCATATCTTTTATTAATTTATATGCTCATAGTGCCTACTATTATTCAGCAGTATATTGTTTTGTGTACACTTCTATGATATATCTTAAGTTACATACATTAACAAGTATTATATATATATGTTTATAGTAGATCTAACTATATATAAGTGGCTATATATTTATACTACATAATACTATATACAAATACTACTTAAACTGGAATGGTTTACCAGGCCATCCATCTCAGAAAGATGCGCGATTCCTTCTTAATTATTTCCAGGACAATTTTATTTATAGTAAGAGTAATCTAGTTATCAAGCCATTTAATTCAATATCCTGAATCCTGGGTTTCGGTCCTTTGGAGTGGTTCACAGATTTTTCCTCCCACCAAGGCCTCCTGATAGTAAAGTCTATAAAAGTAGGTACAGTCACATGCTTGAATATCAACGGATTACTAGCAGTTTTGATTTGCTCTCATTAGGTCATGTAAATCTCTTCTGATTATCAAAGGCATACTACCAGTTTGGGATTTACTCTTCTTATTATCTTTTTGATAACATGATTATGTCAGGAATAATCCTACCCAATCTTGGATATTCGACCAGATCACAATCTTCGTATAGACCAGTAACTATACTCGGAAACATTAGTTGTTTTTGGTTAAGCCAATGGATGCAGATCCTACCTGCTTGGATTAATCAGAGATTTCATGTTATCTCCCTGGAGGATTTGAACCTGTATCTTAAAATCTGACCTGTGAAGCACTAACTACTGTGATATGAATCCACAGGTTTTTTTTTTTTATATTCATTTCTCATTTGTATTTATTATTTATATAGTTTATTTTTCACCTTAATAATATTTATTAACAGTAAAAATTATATAATTATATAGGTTTCTATTTTTAAAATTGTTTATATTAATATTTGGTAAATATAATAAACATGTTTTAATATTTTGTAAGATATAATTAATCAGGAATAAAATACTAATTAGTTATCAAAAATAAACTAATTAGAGTTTTTTGATATAAATTTTTTTGAAAAAGAATTTTTAATTCTTGATAATATAGTATAATATATTGAATAATATTGAAAATTATATTTTTTTTATATTGTTAATTTTGTAAGCCAACAATATAAACAATTTTAATATAAAGTTTTATGTTTTGTATTAAAAAAAATTCCTTTAAAAAAAACAATAATGTTTAAAAAAAATTATATAATAACAAAAAATATTAAATAAAATAAAAAACAAAAAAAGTTCTATAAAAATGTAATTGTTATAGGCTTTTTTTAATATAATTTAAGAAAAAAACAAGATTTCAAATATACTTTTTCTTAACCAAAGATTCTATTTCAATATATTAATAGTTTTTTTGAGACTTTTATAATAAAGATATAGAAAACTTGTAATTATTGAAAACAAGAAAATACTTTTTTTCTTTAATTTTTAAAAAATTATTAAAAAAGAAGTTTTCAATAAAAATATTATATATAAAAAAATATTTTTTTATAACTAGGAAAAAAAAAACTCTTTTTCATATATAACATTTTTCTTAAAAATTTTATTTTATAGTAATTTTTTCAAAATTAAAGAAACAAGATTTTTTATCTTTACTTTTCTATACTTAAAAGTTTTTTATATTTTTTTTATCTTTATTATAAGAATCTTAAGAAACTTAGAAAAGTATATTGATATATCAGAATAAAACCTTTGAACAGGAAAAAGCAAGTTTGAGGGCCTTGCTTTTTTTTTGGATTATATGAGAAAAGATCTATGGCAGTTACTTTTTTATAAATCTTTCTTAAAATTCTTTCTATTTACACTTCTTATCAAAAAATAATTCTTATTAAATAACTATTTTCTGTTCTTGAAGAACAGTTCTTTAACTCAAAAAACCAAATATTATATTAATATTATTTATATTGTTAACTTGGAGCACTAGCAGTATATACAATACCTACTTTTCAATATCACTTAGTATAATATACTATACTACAAAAAACCAAAAATTTTCACTTAAATTTTTTATCAAAAAATCATAATCAATTTACTCCTATTAACTATTTATCATTTCAAACTCAATCAATTAAATACTATCAAATATTAAAACAAATTTATATAATCAAAATATCATATAATAATAAATATAAACAAAACCAGTTTTGACAACTATAATCAAAACAAAATCACATTACCAATCTATAGACCAATTATCTTATTAACTATTAATCATATCAATACAGTATAACAATAACAATAACTATAATGACAAATCAAATAATATGTACTTTATTTATTTATATTAACAAATATTATGTTTACAAATAACAAAAAACTAAAGAGACAAGACAATGAGTTTGGTTAGAAGTTCTTTTAAAAATATAATTTTTTTTTTATAGATTTTATAGATTATTTAATTTTGTTTTAGTTTTAGTTACTTTTATTTTTTCTTTTCTCAAATTTTCTTTTCTTTTCAAATTATTTTTATGCCTTAAATATTTTTTTCTAAGTAAAAAAGCATAGCTACTACTTGACCTATATTTAATAACAATATTGTTTTAAAATTTCCTTTTAATATTAGTTATTTATAGTATTGATAAATAGGTTAGTGACCTGTAGGTCTATAGTGTAGTGATTAATACTTCATATATCAAATCACAAGATATCAGTTCAACTTCATGTGAGAGCGATTGAATAGAATTAATATGGTATCTGGTACCATAACCTGTAAAAAGCACTGTTTCTCAAGAAAAGCTGTTTCACACACTGATCCAGTGGGCATTGAGATTGTGATTTCCAGAAAAAGGCATTGTGACATAACAATCATCCAGTTAGTGTTATGATAATTGCCAGAAGTTACAAGGTATATGAGATGTTTGTCTTTAGTAAGATAGCTTAGTAATCACTCCCTTGTGATATCTGGTGTCTCTTTCTATGATATAATCAGAAGTGTCCTATTTCAATTCAGTAATAAATCATTCTGACAGTTACTTATCCCAGGAAGGCAACCAAAACAGCAGTAAGGCTGCTAGAATTACTTTATATAGGCAGTAAGTTTGTGAGATAAGTCCTTTGAACATTTTTGAGTAGCTCAAGAAGGAATGGAAATTGAATAGTGCACCTATCTGCAGGTGATCAGATCTGGAAGATTATTTCTGTAGTATTCTATTTGCCAAAATATAGGTACTATCCTCAGTGTCCCAATTTCAACTTCCCCTTAATTTTCCACAGTGCTAAAAAAAATACCTAGCAATAGTAGCATTAAATGCTAAGGTAAGACTTGGTTAGCAAGCAATGTGGCAGGCTGCACCTAAACGGTTTAGTCCTGTGGATAGATTCTAGTTTATATAAGAATTTAGTGTAGATTAATATTATATATACTTTGTATGTAATGACCTATCTATCAATAAGTACAGACTAGAGTAAAGTCTTACTTTAGCAGTTTAAAAAAAAAAAAAAAAGTAAATAGATTAGCATTTAACTTGCCATATATTTTGCATTTAAGAGATGTTAATTACTGTATTTCAAAATATATATCTTGTAATATATAAATAAATAAAAAATTAATATTTATCTACAGAAAAAAAAATTTTTTATAACCAATTATAATATATTGTTAAACCTAAAAGTTAACTTTTCCGAAATAGAAAATTTCATACCAAACATCGATCCAACACATTAATTCGCTAATAATAGACCTATAGTATTTTTATCTGCTGAACAACTTTACTTAGAACTTGGAAAAAGGTTTCAGTCAACACTTTTGTGATAATTAAGGATTTCGGTCAAACGTTTATAGTATCCAATTAAAATATA
>CAJVPV010003519.1:0-11196 GCA_910591835.1 Acaulospora morrowiae | reverse complement strand
AGCAAATTCTCACCATTGATACGTAGTGTGATCAACAATCATTTCTTTGGTATCAATATTTATTGGTTTGAGATAACACATAGTTAATTAATCGATTTGTTTTATATTACGTAATATTTTTTAAACTATTTTTTAATGTTATTCAAAAAAAAAAAAAAACAGTACAAATTTATTGAATTAACGAAGATAATATAAGTAACGATAACACATGTTATCAAATTTAAAGACGGCTATAAAAGCAGAATATGGAATCTGCTTCCATCATAGTAGAATAATTAAGAATGATGCAAAATCAGACAAGGCGAAAAGGAAAAAATGAACGAGGGAGCCCGCGCTGGTGTGATCCAAAAAAATAAAGATATAAATTAAAATCTGATTGATCAATGACTTGAATATTATTATAAATAGATAAAATTAAATTTACATATAAATAATTCAAATTATCAATCTAATTGAATTAAATATTTTTAAATAAAAAATTTATTCTAATACATCATATTACAAATATTTGATCAATTTATCGAATATAAGATTAAATTAATCTATAATTTAAATAACTAAGTACACAGTTACATTTTGACATTGGCTATTAATCATTGCCTTTTATTATATATGACATCATTAATTTTAAATTTTTTAAATGATATAACGATTTCACATGTTAAGTAACGAAACAAAATATCATTAATTATCCGGAAATTTTCGAGTTTGAAATTAATTTAACGAATGGAATGATTAAAAGGCCAAGTAATAATTTTTAAACGCAAATTAATTATGTAAAATTAAAATTTTTTTGCTTTATAAATAATGAAATTGAATTTATTTGTATATAGCAAAATAAATATTTTGAAAAAACAATATCTATATGAAATTATAATGATTTGAATATCAAATGGTATTAAAATAATTTTTAAACTTAAGTAATTAAATAATATCAAACAATTATAAGACCTACTTAAGTTTTAATAAGTTAAATTTAAATAACTGGAAATTAGTATAGAAATAAATTTAAAATAACTGGCTTTTTTAAGTTAAACAAATGTACATTTATTAAATGTTATAGAACATCATAATATAAGATGTATTATAATAAATAGCTATTATACATACTTCGAATATTTATCTTAAACAGATATATTTAAATTAAATGAAAATAAAAACTGTTTCTCTTTTTAATTTATTTACAAAAAACTATCAAATCTCGTTATTCTATATAGTGTATGCGAATTATTATTCATATTCATTATATTTTAGAGATAAAAGTTAAACAAATATTCCAAAATATCCTATTCTTAATTTTAAAAATAGAAACTTCCACGGATTATAAAGTGATTATAAATAAATCCCAAAGAATTTAATGTGTTGAATTATTTAATTCAGATATCAAGGAAGGAAATTTAATGGTATACCACTTAATATAATTACATGAAAAATGCCAAAAAGATTAAAAGATGAATTACCGATAATTCTTTGCTGGAAATAAACAATTTATTGGATATTGGGTATAGAAACAGAAAAGTCTAAGAGTAATGTTAATTCAGAATATAATCGATAATAATCAATAATAAGTTCTTTTTATGAATGATTGAAACAGATAAATTTTTGGGAATATAATGTAATATAAATAATTTTCACAAAATTTCAATGGTAAACTATATACAGTAGATGCAGTAATTATCTTTATCACTCGAGAATAAACTTTTCTTGTGTATAGCGAATGAAAGAGTTATCTAAGTTCCACAAGAACATTGCATTCTTGCATAACCTAATCATATTAATCTCTTGGAAAATTTTTTGAAGAATAAAAAACAAACTTTCGATATAATAAATTTATACTTTGCCAATTGCTCTTTTCATTCACTTAACTCTTATAAGAAAATTTTCCGTTATTTTTCCATTATTTAATGCAATGTTTTATTTATTTTTTCTTTATTAGATATTAAGTGAAAGAAAAGAATGTATGATGATATACAGTATTTCAGAATTTGTTAATAGTAAATTTTTTAATAAATGAATCAAGTCTTAATTACTATAAAATTACATGTCAAGTTAATAAATTTGTTCGTGATATTCAATAATGTCAGCATTCTTTTACCTTTTTCCTTATTATTGATGTTGTTTGATAGAATTTTATCTTTTGTAATAAATTTACAGTATTAACTGCAATTTTAAATCTTTAAATCATCCGCAGATGAAATGAATTTCATGTGATATCAGTTAGTTACAATTTCTGTACTACGTACTGCACGGGAACATACCGTATACCCAATACTGCACTGAGCAGAGATTTTTTTTCCCCAAAAATAGAAGATTTGAGGGGTGTTGCCTATGTGAGAAGTTTCCTGATCATGCGTTTTAAGCAATTTTGAGCAATTTTGATTAGCTCTTATATACAGTATACGTCAATCGTGAATAGAGATTTTCTATTAAAGGTAGCATTAAGACTATTAAAGCTATTAATGTAATATGAAAAATAAATTTACATCAATTAAAGATATCAAAAAGTCATGAAAATATTATTTAAGACTATTTAACAAATAAGCTAAAAACATATTGATGTACTTATAACTGTATATATGAGTGACTTTTCATAGTATCTTCAATTTTCGGCACAGTTAATATTAAAGAGATAATTGAAAACGCACAAGCGGTATCTAAATTCAAATTACTTGGTCAAAACAAGTATGGTTCCATTCTAGGAGATCATGTATGGAGCCCCTCGAATTTGTTTCCACGTGTCCAAAAATAATCACAATAATTATAATATAAGCAAAACAAAGAGTCGTTAAATAATATCTAAATAACACACGCATCATTGGAAAATAAATATTTACCAGTGATATAGCAGCCCAAGTTTTTCTTTTTTAACATATCACTAAATATTGGATACAGAAACTTGATTGTAGCTAGTGCTGCGAATAAGAAAGTACTGTCAAAAATATAGCTAAATAATTCAAAGGGAGATTGACGGAACGGGAACAGCCAACTCTTTCGCGGAAAAGCCACTATAAATATAAAGATAATGTTTAATAATGAACGAATTAAAAATGAATTAATAATAAAATGTATCTACCGTTTATCAGACTCTGAAATAGCTTTGGCGTAAGGACCAGAGGTTGGCGGAAATAAAATGCCATCAGAGCATTAGTTAAATAGAGATATTTTAAAGTTGGATCATTCAATTATTTTACCTATTTATCTCATTCTCCAAAATAAAAGTATGTATTAACAAGAAATAAAATTAAAAGTAGACTCTCCAGCTCCAGTTATACCTAGGAGCAGCAAAACATTTTTTTGTAAAGCTAAGAAAGTGTCAACCTTGGCCTTTAAGTCGTAGCATTTAGGGACCATTTCCTTTTAGTGGCACATATAAACATAATGCGCTTTTAATCTCTTCGTCTTGTTCAAATTCGTCTAAATATTCTTTGATAATTTAAGACGAGTCTCAATCAACAAATCGGACCTATCGTATATGAAGGAATTGGATGCATTTGCATCAGACCCTACTTTACTAATCATTGCTTCGGCGTAATTTTTAACTTCTTTATGTTTCCCCACCGATTTTAATTTTGAGAAAGATCCTTTAAAAACCTAACCACTCCCTGTTGTATCTCTAAATCACGTGTACATGCAATCTGACCTAAGCGTTGGCGTAAACCTATTAAAAACCATTTGTTCTTATTATAAGGACTCTGACAAAAAAAAGACCAAGTTCTTGATCTGATTTTCTTGAATAAAAGTATCCACGAATCGTAGAGGTAAATGCCACTGTTCTGTTTGGTCCAATTCTATTCCTTGACGAATATCTTCTATCTCTTCTCTTAATGTTTTAATTGTCTCAACTGTTTCTCGAATACTACTTGCAATCCTGTTAATACTTTCAAATGCTTCAGTGAACTCTTTAAAAGAATCTAGCAATATATTTTGATCTAAATCACTAATCGGACCAACTAAATTAATGGTTTTACTAGCGATTTTAAACGTTCGTAGAACTTCTTGGTATAACTTCTCATAATTTGGGATGTACAACAATGACCGGCAGGCGTAGCAAGCATGGTAAGCTAACACAGGATTCTTTTATAGCCTTTTAAGCTGTTGATATAGTGGTGCATGCAGCTTCTCACGATCGATACCTTTGACGCCTATCCGTACCATAACGGACAGATTCTAGTGATTCGCAGAGTTCGACCTCATCTTGTTTGTGCAGTTTTGTTAGATGTTCCTGCAATATTTTTAACATTGCCAATAAATTACTGGTAGTAACTTTTCCAATAATTAAATTGGGCATATTTTGAATCACTCGAGTTAAACAAAATAGACATTCCGAATGTTGTAATTTACTTTTAACAACTTGAATACTATGTTTATAGTTAAATCTCTTTTCACTCATTATGAGCCATGACAGGTAATTATTATGTAGCTTTTTTCAACATTTTCAATAATTTTTCTTTAACCTGCTTGATGACTTAAGTTTTTTATATCGAAATTTACATTTTAAAACAATGATCTCGACCAGACACTTGTCTAATATGTCTTAGAGGTTAAAATATCAATTATTTTTTGGGATGTCTCCTTGACACCAATTCTTTCTTGAATGCGAGTGTATAGTTTGCAAAATTTGATATAGTTATTTTAATTAAATCTTTAAATAGCACCTTGATAATATTCCTAAAACCTATCAATTTACTAAAATTTCGAATGCTTTGTACGAATCGGATTGATTATGTAATATACAGTATTTTATTTCTGTTCGACTTTGTATTACTTTTCAAGTGTAATACGAATATATTGCATAAGTCATAACGTTACATTTGTATTGCTATCTTTTATTGTATTATAAACTGTCGTTAAATAATGGATTTTATTTATAGAATGATTAAAGCTTCGTTAGGTAATATTTGTAGAGCTTATTTCTATAACAGATGTTTTAATTGATCCGAGTATGCTCTTGACTTTTATCGAGCAAGCATAATTTCATTAATATTTGTTGAGTAAACCATATATAAAGTGGTTTAATTGATCTAAGTTACATTCTTTCTTTAATTATGACTACAGACGGTAAGCGTATTTTCGTCAATATTTTTTGAACCTATTGATAATAAAGGTGTTTTAATTAATCTAGGTTTTGTTTTTTACTTTAACTACAACTACAGATGGTAATCGTATTATACAATTTTTTGATTAAATTCATATTAAATATGTTTAATTGATTGAAATTATATTCATTACTTTTAGCGGGTAAGCATATTTTCATTCATATTTTTAAGTGAATTCATAAGAGGTGTTTTAATTGATCTTAGCCACACTCTTTAATTTAGCTACGATTACAGACGGTAACTTATTAATATTTCTATTGACCGAGTAAATTCATATCGGATGTGTTTAATTAACCTGAGTAATATTCTTTACTTTAACTATTATAACAGACAGTAAGCATGGTTTTATTAATATAGGTTAATAATTATATGAAAGGTGTTTTACACTATCTGATATCTATTTTTACTTTTAGCTTGTAAGCATATTTATTGAAATCTGTTGAGTATATTTATACCGAAGATATTTTAATTAATCCAAATTGTATTTTTGGTTTTAGGGAGTAAGAATATTTTAACTTATGTGTATATCAAGGGGTTCAATTTATCTGAGTAATATTCTTTACTTTAAATACGATTGCAGAATGTAAGCATATTTTTATTAATATTTGTTAACTAAATTTATATCAAATATGTTTTAATTGATTTGATTTATATTCTTTGTTCTAACTTCTATACAGCCAGTAAGCATGTGTTCATTGATATTTATTGAATAAAGTTATATAATTGTGTTTCATCAATTAATATTATATTATTATACTTAGGGAGTAAGCGTATTTCATTAGCACTTATTGGTTAAATTCAAATAAAAGGTGATTTAATTGATTTGAGTTGCATTTTTACCTTAGAGAGTAAGCATTTTCCCTTAAATTTATAGAGTAAATTAATATCAAAGGTGATTCAATTGATCCGAGACTATATTCTTTACTTTTAGATGGCAAGAATATTTTCGTCAATATTTGACATGTAAATTAATATCAAAAGAGATTAAATTGACCTGAGTTATACTATTTACTTTAACTACGTTTGCAGCCAGTAAGCCTATTTTTATTAATATTTGTTTGTCTATAATATTAATTGATTTGGATTATATTCTTCACTTTAACTACGGTTAAAGACTATAAGAATAATTTCATTAATATTTGTTGAGTGAATTGATATCAAACTACTTTAATTCATATTAATCGTATCATTTACTTTCAGTTGGTAAGAATATTTTAATTAATATTTGCTAAGTAAATTTATATCAAAGATAATTAATTTATCTGAGCCATGTTTTTTACTTTCAGTTGGTAAGCATATTTTATTAATATTTGTAAGAAAATTTATTTCAAAGATAATTTGATTTATTTGAGTCGTATTCTTTATTTAACAACAATTACAGACGGTATACATATTTCAAATATTTATAGAGTCATTTAATATCAAGGTGTTTTAATTGATCCGAGTTATATTCTTCACTTTTAGGGAGTAAGCATATTTTTGTTAATGTTTGATGACAAATACATATGAAAGGTGCTTTGATGGACCTGATTTATATTATTTACACCAACTACAATTACAGCGAGTAAGCATGTTTACATTAGTAAATTCACATTAAGAGTGTCTTAATCAATATGTTATGTCATTCACATTCAGGGAGTAAGCATATTATATTCTATTTGTTGAGTAAATTCCTATCAAAGGTGTTCTGATTGATCTGAGTTACATTTTTTTTTTACTTTTAGGATGTAATAATATCTCATTAATATTTGTTGAGTAAATTCTTATTAAAGATGCTCTAATTAATTCGAGGTTGAATTCCTTGCTTTCAGTTGGTAAGCATATTTCATTGATATTTGCTAAGTAAATTTATATCAAAAGGGATTTAATTGATCTGAATTAGATAATTACTTTAACTACTATTGCAGCCAGTAAGCATACTTTATTAATATTGTTGAATAAATTCATATAAATTATGTTTTTATTAATCTAAGTTATATTCTTAATTGACTACGATTACAGATTGTAAGCATATTTTCATTGATATTTGTCATATTAAATTGTTATAATCAAGCTAAGCTGTATTTTTACTTTTAGTTGGTAAGCATATTTGTTATTTATTGGATAAATTTATACCAAAGATGTTTTCATTAAACTGAGATATGTTATTTACTTTTAGTTGGTATGTGTATTTCATTATTATTTGAGTAACTTTATATTAAATATGAACTAATTAATCTGAATTATATTCTTTACTTTTAGGGAGTAAGCATCCTTTATTAATATTTGTTAAGTAAATTACTATCAAAGGCGATTTAATTGATCCGATGATATTAGGAAGTAAGCACATTTTCATTAAGTAAATTCATTTAAAAAATGTTTTAATTAATGAGTTTATTTTTTGCGTTATTTATGATTACAGCCAGTAAGCATAAATTTTTTGTGTAAATTCATATTTATTACGTTTTGATTTATCTGAGTTATATTATTTACTTTTAGTTGGTAAGTATATTTTAATAATGTTTCAGTAAATTCAAATAAAAAGTGACTTAATTGATCAGAGTTACATTCTTTATCTATTATTATAGACCGTAAGAAAATTATTAAGATTATTTGTTAAGTAAATTTCCATCAACTTTATTTTAATTTATAGGTTATATTATTTTACTTTAACCATAATTACAGATGGTAAGCATATTTTAATTAAAACTTGATGAGTAAATTTATACCAAAGAAGTTTAATTGCCATAAGTTATATTCTTGGACTATAATTGCAGACGGTATGTATATTTAATTAATATTTTTTGATAAATTATATCAAATGTGTTTTACTCTATCTGGGATATATTTTTTACTTTTGGCTTGTAAGCCTATTTATTGATTTCCGTTGAGGAAATTTGTATCAAATTTATTTTAACTGATCTGATTTGTATTCTTTACTTTTAGGGTGTAAACATATTTCATCAAAATTTGTTGAGTAAATTTATATAAAGAAGTTTTAATTAATTTCAGTTATATTTACTTTTAGGAAGTGAGCATATTTCTTTAGATAATGTTGAGTAAATTCATATCAAATGCGCTTTAATTTATTTGGGCCATAATCTTTACTTTAGTGGGTAGGCATATTTTCACTAATATTTTCGAGTAAATTTATATCAATGGTGTGAATTATTCTGAGTCATATTTACTGCTTTAACTACGATTACAGAATGTAAGCATGTTTCATTATTATTTGTTTAGTAAATCCATATCAAAGGTGTATTATTTATTTAAGTTATATTATATACTTCCAGTTGGTAACTATATTTCATTAATAACTATTGAGTAATTTATATCAAAAGAGATTTAATTGATCTGAGATATATATTCTTTACTATAACTACGATTATAGCCGGTAAGCATCTTTTTATTGATGAATGTTGAGAAAATCATATCAAATATATTTTAATTGATCTGAGTTATATTATTTAATTTTAGTTGGTAAGCATATTTTCATAAATATTTTGTTTATAATTCATATCGAATGCGATTTAATGGATCAGATTATATCTTTACTTTAAACACGACTATAGACGGTAGGCTTATTTAGATTAATATTTGTTGAATAAATTTATATCAAAGGGATAATTAATTGATGAGTTATATTCTTTACTTTAGGAAGTAATCTTATTTTTATTAATATTTTTTGAGTGATTTATACCAAAGATGTTTAATTGATCTTAGCTATATTCTTTACGTTAACTACGATTACAGAATGTAAACATACTGTAATTTCATTAATATCTGTTGATACTATTTATTGTATATAAAGATTATTTGACTAATCTAGGTTATATTATATATTTTTAGGGGGTAAGCATATTTTTATTAATACTTATTGAGTAAATCAGTATCAGAAGTGTTTAATTGGTCAGTTATATTTTTAACTTCGAATGCAGACGGTAAGAATATTTTCATTAATGTTTTGTTGGTTAAATTCACATCAAAGGTTTTTAATTAATCTGAGTTATATTCATTACTTTAACACTACAGATGGTAAGCATATTTTCATTAATAAATTTATATCAATGGTTATTTAATTGATCTGAGTTACATTCTATACTTTTAGGGAGTAATGAAATTTTCATTGATATTTTTTGAGTAAATTCATAGCAAATACATTTTAATTGATCTGAGTTATATTCTTATCTTCAGTTGGTAAGCATATTTTTATTATGATTTGTTAAGTACATTCATATTAGAGGTGTTTTGTTGATCCAAGTTATATTATTTACTTAAATTACAATTACAGACGGTAAGCATATTTTCATTAATACGTGTTAATTAAATTTATATGAAAAGTGCCTTAATTGATTTGAATTATATTTATGTTTAGGGTGTAAGCTATTTTTATTAATAATGTTGTTTTAATTGTATTAAATTTTGCGGTTTTTCATCTGATCCTAAACTTTTGAGTCATTAATTCAATTTTAATTAATTAGATACATGCAACCAGTGTGAAAAAAAAATCCCGAATTATTTATGGTGTCATTCTTGTAATTCTTTTCGTTTTAAAAAAGATTTTGATAAATGGACAAGCGGAAATAAGGATGTTGATTTTTTCATACGAAAAGCACAATTAGAAGCAAAAAGTAGCTATAAAGTACTTGAATGGATTCCATACGAAAAATTCGATAATATCAAAAAAATTGGTGAAGGTGGTTTTGCTACAGTTTTTTCGGCTGAGTGGAAAGAAGGAAATATCTTATTTTGGAGTGATCATAATCAATGGAAAAGATCTGGGAAAAGAAAAGTTGCACTAAAATGTTTAAAAAACTCTCAAGAGATATCTAAGGAATATTTGGAAGAGGTAATAATCATCTCATTAATGAAATAACATTTTTAATCGCTTTCGTATCGTGCAATAAAGTCAAGTATTTGTTAATGTAATCATTTAATAAGCTCATTTAAATAACACTTTTTTGAAAATAATTATAATATTAAATATAGGTAAAAAGCCTTCATAAATTTAACGATAGAGAATCACAAATTACTCGATGCTATGGAATCACCAAGGACAACGAATCAAACTTTATTATTGTTATGACATATGTTGATCATATAAAAACGATTCCCGAGATGTCGTGGGAAAAGAAGTTCAAGCGTTTACATTATACTGCATTAGGATTGTATAAAATTCATGAATCAGGATTAGTTCATCGAGATTTTCACCCTGGAAATATTCTTTTTTCAAAAAAGAATGATGAGGTTTACATTACAGATTTAGGCTTATGCAAACCAGCTAATTATATGGCGAAAGTTGTAAAACTATACGGAGTTCTTCCTTATGTAGCACCTGAAGTTTTGCATAAAAAGATACACACAAAAGCTGCTGACATTTTTTCATTCGGGATGGTTATGTACGAAATATTTTCTGGTGTTGCTCCTTTTAAGGATGCTTGCTGGGATAATGAGGAAGAAAGGGAAACCCTTGCAATTAGAATATGTAATGGGGAGCGACCAGAAATTCGAGGCTTGCCCTCATTAATAGTTGAATTGATCGAAAAATGTTGGGATGCTGATCCAGCAAAACGAATTGTTGCAAATGATTTGAATAAAATTTTAAACGCATGGAGAAACTTTAACTTTAATTCCGAATTAGCTAAGCAAATTAACGAAAGTAAGGCGAATCAGACGCGTCAATCAACTAGTCTTACAAGTGAACAACTTCAGACAGATCCACCTCTTCGTACGAGTCAGATTCTTCGTACGAGTCTACTTCTTCGTACAAATCAACTTCTTCGTATAAGTCGACTTCTTGATTTTGAAAACCTTCCACAGCCAAAAAGTTCGAGGTCTTAAAGGGCGACCTTTTGATTTTATACATTCACGACCTAAAAATTAACGTTTAAGGTAACTAGTATTTTATGATAGAGTTTAAATATAAACGTATTTATAAAATTTTAATCTATTTTTTAAAAAAATATATAGGGTTGACAATTAAAAATTTATTTAAAATTTTTTAAAAAATATAGTATATGATTATTTTTGAAATATTATATTTGATATACAGTGTGTAACAAAACTTTTTGGAATTTTATTTACGTGACATAAATGTGAATAACTTTTTCAAAACAAAAGC
>CAJVPV010003518.1:0-11197 GCA_910591835.1 Acaulospora morrowiae | reverse complement strand
TCTAACTTTGGTTAGTTGTATATGTACAGATCGCTGACAATTTTTTTACAAATAAATATGAGACATACTGTATATATATACAATATATAGTGCAAATATTTTTGTTCACTACTGTAACTATAGATAATTTATTGAATTAATTTTTTTTATTTTTTTAAAATTATATATTACTAAATATTAAATAAATAAAATAATAAATTGAATATTTAATATAAATAAAATTTTATTATATTTATTTTATTAAAATAATTTTTGATACTAAGTTTATTAATGTTTTAATTTAATTTTGTTATAATATTTTTTAAAATATTTATATATATTAGTTTTACTACAAATATATGTAGCCTTGCAATAGTTATAAGTAGCTTTTTTAGTATTTTTAAAATTTATATCTTTTGTAAAATAGTTTTACACTTTGCTTCAGTTTGTTATTATAGAAGATAGTGCTATTTATAATAAATTATTTCTAATAATATTATTGATATTGCTATTTTTATAGCTAGTTAGGTTGCTAGTTTTATCATTAATATATTGAAAATTATAATTATCTGAAGAAATTTCATGTTCTATTTTAAAAAAAATTAGTAAAAAAATTATTAGAAATAAGTTAAACAGCAACTGTTAAAATAAAAAAAAATATTTATATAATAAGTTTCTTGAATATAAAAGAAATATGAAAATAGCAAAAGTAAAATCATTCAAAAGTTTTTTATTTATAATGTTATATTATAAAAAAAATAATGAAATAGTATTAAATTATAAAAATTTTTAATTTTTTTGTTTATTATATTTTAATTTAATTTAATTTTTTTGTTTTTATTTAAATATAAAACATAAAAAATTTAAAATCAGTTTTGATTCAAACTGAAACTCAATTAATTAAATTCAATTGAATTAAAAAATTTTAAAATTGAACTAATTTGAATTTTATCAGATTAAAAATTTAAAAATTGACTAATTTAAATCAAAACCAATTTACAAATCAATTAATTTTTGTTTAAAACTTTAATCTCTAGCTACAGATAGTAAAAAGCTAGACAAAAATTATTAAACTAAATGTGTCATGCATTTAATAAAAACTATATAAGATTAAATTAGAATCCAAGCAAGGATGTTAATTTTACAGACAATAAAAATAATAATGCTATACTATATTAGTGATACATCTTAAGAATTGGTAATAACAGATAATTAAAATGTTTATAATTAATCTTTATAATAATATTTTATATGATTTTCTCCTGGTAGGTATTAAAAAAATATGATTGGATCAATAAAATAGATAGATTTAAACCAGTAATAATACTTTCTTTTTTTTGTATAAATTCTATCTGATACAGATTCATTTATTTGATGCAAGTTGATCAATTAGAGTAATTAAGTTAATATTTGAAAAAATCAATACTACTGGAAATAATAAATACTAAGTAATGTTAATTTATATTTTAGGATAACAATAATCTAGTTTGTAAAAATGTTTGATATAATAATAGAATATACTGTATATAGTAAATAGCAATAAAGTCATACATCTAATGTATTTAGTTAATTTTTATTTTTTAAAAAAAAGTTAAAAATAACAATAAAATATTTTTGATTTATTTACAAAGAAATTATAAAATTATAATAATAAGTAACTTTAATTTAGTTCTTGATCCAAAAACAAATTATAAAATAATAAATAATATAAAAAAATTTATCAAGTTTAATTATCTTAAAATTTAATTACTTATTTATATAGACAATAAAACCTTTCTGATATATAATAATTATAAAAATCAATAAAATTATATATACCTGAAAAAATAAAACAAATTTCAACAGAATTGATTACATTTGGAAATTCTATAGCATAATAAACGATATACAGTATATTAATTAGTAATAAGACTTTTATTTAAAAAAATATGTACAAAAAGTCAATCAAAAATTACAAAAAATAATATTTTGCTTCAAATCCAAACAATAAACTCAAATCAAACTTATAATAACAAATGCAAGCAATTAATCCAAGACTTATGAAAGTTATTTGACAAAATCCTAATAATCTCAGCCTTTAACTATTTATTATGTATTTGATATTTTAAAACCAAAACTATACAAGGAATTATTGAATAAGTTTTTATGTACTGTATCACTAATGATATGATTATTTGAATTAATGATGATTATAAATAAATAAATAAATATTAGAATTTTTGATTAAAAAGTTATAGTAGATTATAGAAAATTTTTATTTAAATAAATAATAGCAATTAAAAAAATAAATAAAAACAAATTATATAATTAAGTAAAATCAGGTTTTATACTCGTCTGTACAACCTGAATTGTGATTAAATTTTAAGTAAGTGAATACATTTCGCGTATATTGCAACCGAGACATTTTAAAAAGTATCGTGATAAGTCTAACTGTACCACTGCTTTCTTGATATTTATAGTATAATCGACTTTGAAAACGTGTAGACTTTTGCAAAGCGCGAGCGATTTGAATTTCGATGATGGAACACGGTCAGTATATGAGAGAACCAGAAATATTAGGAACTTATTATGCCAAGCCTTTTGAAGTTGGACAGATAGTGAAAAAAAATGGAAACAGGACTTCAAATGTATGTACTATTTTATTTGGCTATTCAGTATGTATGCAAAGGAAAAATCGCAGTGATTCGACGGGCCCTTTGCGGATCGCGGTTTGCAATGGAATGGCCGCGGTTCGCCGTTGTGGCTTATGGATTGTGGTTTTTCTGCGATTGAACCTGTAATATTACTTTGTTATGAAAAAGGAATCTGTGTTGAAAAGGATGGGTGGACACTAGTGGTACATATACAATCAACCCTCCCTAAATGCAACCCGTTGGGATCGTAAAAAATGTACATTTGGAGAGGGCTTGCATTTACGGACGGCAAATATATTGTGATCTTATAGTTTAGGATTGAATCCAAACTTGCATTTATATCAATGGGATTGATGTTAAGGAACTACTGTATGCGCATTTTACTTTTTTTTTTTTGAATGTTCTCAAAACGTTACGGAATCAAAATCGGGCAATCTCGATTGCGGTGGGGATACCTTTATTAGAACTATCATGAAGTCAATAGGTCTGCATCTTTAAGAGACTTCGTTCGCTGTATAAGAGAAGCAATTTCTAGACTATGCATCTTGTACCTCAAAATTCAATGGAAGGAGAAACGATGATCATGATGTTAACAAAAAGGCGGGTCTATTCAATTTACCTATAATTTTTAAAACCAAACAATTGTTGTACAAGTGCAATTGAAACATAATAAATGCTTCTATAGAACGAAGATTTTTCAGATCTATCAGGTCTGAGTCTGAAAATGAATTGACTTTATCAATTGATGATGGGAGTAAAATACAATATCTTTGTCATTCAATCAGACAACCGATAATATTGACGTGGTCACTAATTATAAAAGCTTTGAGATGACGGGGAAATAAAAATTTATTGGCAAACATCGCGGAAGAACTACAAAAAAACAGACAGTTGAGGTGTGTCACATTTTATCCATATTACAAATATGTACGTTTTGTTTTTGTTTTCTAGTGGGATCGATGTTTAACAAGACGAAGAAAAATATGAAAAAACTTTTTAAGTCTTATAAAATATTCTAAGACTAACCAATAAGTCACGAGAAAATATATTTTCTTTTTCATTACATCATAAGTCACAATGCTTTGTTTGCCATGCCATAAATTATATTTACAAAACGAGGGGGAAAGCAAATTTTGGAAACTAATCCTCATATCATTCAAGATCCTACTTCAATCAGAAATTTCCGCTTCTCTTTATGAAGCATCTTTAAAAAACTTTCCTAACAAACAAACGTGTATTAATTAATAGTAAAAGATAAATATTGAGTTGGGCTGTTACATGTTTGTTTATTTCTATATTTTAATGTCACATTAAGCTTACATATTTTATAGTATATTCAGGTAACTGGAATGTAAGGAAAACATTAGAACATCCAATAATATATAAATTTATAAGGGTATGAATAGTAATAGAAAAAGTTTTTATTTAAAAAACCATTTTTATAATGAAAATAATACTGTGCATTCTAAATTAGCATTTATTTAATAAAACGCGAGTGTGCAAAAACAAAGTAATGTTCTAAACGAAGCTCTAAAGCTCGAATCTAGAACTCCTCTTTTAGCTAAATAAAATCATTTGACATTTCACATATTCAAATATTTATTTATTTGTTTGTTTGTTTTAGTAGTATATACAATATATTTTTATATTTTCATGGTGTAAAAATAACATGCTGTAAAGATTAATAAGCAAATAAGTTGCTGTATTTAACCCCATGTTGTTTTACAACTTCAATTATTTCCAACAATTATGGATTATTAATTAGTATGGATAGTAGTAATTGATACTTTTTTATTTATTCTTATGTCATTAACTAATTGCATCCTAATTATTATATTTATTTCTTTATAATCATAACATGTACCGTATATGGATGCCCGATATCTTATTCGTATTTTGATATATTTCTTTATGCCAATTATGTATGATGCGCGATAAAAATGGTTTTTAATCAGATTTCATGCAAAGTATTTGTTGAAAATCAATCAAGTTATCACAGATGAAAAATTTGGATCCATTAACATTGGTTTATCTATTTGAAGTATATTACGTAAAAATTTTTTTATTAAAAAGAAACTATTTATGATTACATTAAAAACAGAGTTTCGGAAAATAATTCTTCAACTAGTAAAACGGTTCCAGTGCCCGTCACTAAACCAGATATGCGTGAACAGAGCTCTCATTTCTCATTCTATTGTCTATTCTTCTTGTATAGAGATTGCGATTCTTCGACGGGTGTCTCAGTTCCTTCGGGGTCCGATTGGGCACGTTTTCTAGATTTGCTGCTTGATGGTTCACCACTCTGAACACTATAAGGTTTGAATTGCTCCAGTGCATGAAGGTATTCGGGTGTTGGCTGAGAAGCAATGTATATCGGATTTGGTTGGGAGGAATGCGGGAACGGTATTTCGGTGGATGAAGAAGTCGTGTTCAAGCGGAGAAGTTGTTGTGGTGTCAATCTTTTCATTGGGAGCAAAAAATAAATAACCGATGGCATAAAATAATTTCGAAAAAAAACGCTTTCTCTTAAAGGGAATAACATACTTGAATTCCAAGGCCTTCAAATTCTCGTCCAAGATTCCCTCGTTCCTAGCTGCCACTACCAATGAAGTAATACCTGGTTGTTGAAGAGTCCAATTGATTGCAACCTATGTTATGGCAGAGACGATTAGAACAGGAATATCCATCACACTCATTCGATCAATTGTCTTACCTCAGCAGGACTTCTTCCAACTTCCTCTGATATATCTTTCACTTCCTCCAGTATTCCCCAGTTTTTCTTGTTCGCATACTTGAGAACAGTGTTTTTTGCAGGGAAGTCTTGATCTGATTTTAAATATTCTTCTGTATATCTTCCTGTCAAAAACCTGAAAGTGATTTTTTTGAAACAAGGAATTTAATATATGATGATACGATCCGAGATTACAGAAATTATTAATACTACTAAATTTACCCAGAAGAAATTACGTTATATGGAATGACCCCTATCTAAAGCAAATAAGAGAATGCATGGTTAGAAAGAACTCACTCTTCTCGTGAATGAATTCCAACCAACAATTCTTTATGAATATATAGTAAAGTCGAAGCGATCGCTTACCCCGTTCTTCATACACATTGGTCTCAGATCGAATTCAAAGGAACGATCGGTAAGACTATATTGTGAGGACAATGCTACAAATTGGCTATAATGTAAAAAGGTAAATCAATTGAGACATTGACAGTATAATAATGATGATTGTGGAGATGATATCGAATTTAGTTACCTCCAACCACGAAGACGTGATATGGCATTTGCTTCACTGATGATCCAGGCTGGAGTATCAGTTATTGCTATATAAAGCGCCTAAGTATAATAAGAAAATCAGTTCAAAGACATTACTATGAAAGATCTCAGTGAATTTTTCGCAAGAGATAAAATGGTACATTACTTTTCCGCTTCTGACCGTATCATCCAATCCCCTAAGCACATTCTCTACGTTTGTACCATAGTCCGATATTTGAGTGTATAGCACATCGACGTATCCGATACCCATACGCTTCAGACTGGCGTCCAGATTTTCCACCAGACTTTTTCTATTCAAAACGCCTTCGAGAGTAAATAGATTTTAGTCTTTATTTTTGTGTGGCAAGATTAAAACAAATTCACCAACCAGAATTTGGATCACTTGATTTTTGAGCGCTTGGAGGTGCTGTCATCAAGTTTAAGTGGTTAGAATGTTAATTACAGCAATTATAATATATCGACTCACAAATATGTAGAAAGAGTGAAATTTCTCTTACTCATATACTTCGAACTGATTACTACTTTTGATCGTTTCGAAGTGAGATATTGACCCAAAATTCGTTCGCTCTTTGAAGAGATGATGAAATAAGAGATTTTTTTAGAATAATTAAGAATAGAAAACCATAATAGAACGTGCTAATCGTTAGACTTACATCTCCATTCCCAAAGTTTGCGGTATCTGTTATTGCATAAAATTACATTTGATATATTTGATTAATATTTCCCAAAGCGTAGTTGCTTTGTTGAATATATATAGACAGGGTACTTTCAATAATTGGATTTTCACCAATGCACCAACTTACCAAAGAAGTTTCCGCCCAACTCATAATATTTATCGAATACTATTTTAGATGTCTTTATTTGGTCATCAGCTTTATCCTGAACGAAATATTGTCAAATTACAACGGTATAATATGTATTTAAAAAAAAAGAAGATAATATAGGTATCAAAAACTTACTTGTTGCCCGAATGTCTAAGTAATAGACGCATACGTATACAATAAAATTTACCGATTAGATAATTATAGTCTAACGATCGACATCGGATTTTTTCACATAAATACGTAATAAAAAATAAATAAATTGATACCATAGTTCCGAGACACAGTGGAGAAACCTCTAGTCCACTACTACCCAATTGGACATAATTGTCAAGCTTGGTGAGAATTTCTCCTGATGATGAAGTGTCAGTAGTCATCTTTTTATCAGAGGGAAAATAATTTTCGAAATTTTTTGCGTAGAATGGATTTACATTTGATGGATATTTATATTTAAAAAAACGTATGTCCTGTAATCCTCGATGTTTTGTATTTTCAGAGACTCCTGCACATATGTACTGTACATGTAAGCATTCTCGAAGCTGCTTATGACTACATACAGTATTTTGTTTACTGTGATACGTACAACGAATCAGGTTTCCGACCAACTTTGTCTTAAAATGTAACCTTCGAGAAACAAAGCTTACAACTCCGAATATACACTATATTCTGCTTAGTCGAATTCTTAGCTTAACTGTAATAAAAATTTGTATTACTACAAAAGGAGCTTTATTAACAAAGTATTTACCGTAATAATACCGATACAGTATTAATAAAAATATTAATATAATTTATTTTTAGTGACAAATTTACTATTTCGGATTTGCTGTATTTCTTAAGCGGAGGAACGCGGACATTAGTTCTACACTTGCGCTCCGAACTAATCACAACTTATTAGATAACTCAAGGAGTTACAACGGCTACAGAAAAGTCAATGAGAATTCCTCGTGAATGTCTTTGAATTTTAAATGAAGAAATGAAAAAATGAAAAAATGAGTGAACACTTCAATTTGAATATTATTACCCTCTGATTATAATTTGAAAGGCTACATTTTTTTCATTATGTAATTACTAGATTTTTTTTTATAATTAATTGCAAATTACGAGTACTTCTTGGAAAGACAATATGTCATCTTGTGAAAAGGTATATTATGTTGATTTTGCGAAAAAATCATCTATAGAGAACGTTAAGTAAGTTAGAAAGTTTAAAGGGTAGAGTTTCTAAAATAGACTTTTCAAATATTTATACCCATGTGTGATTAAACATAAAATTAAAAGATTTTTTATTATTACCGACGATAGGCTTAATGCATTATAACAAACGTTCGTGTGTGTTAAATTATTTCGTTATCACCTTAACGTGCTTTGCCCGTATGCACATATCAATCTATTTTTTTTTAACATAAAGTTTTATTTATTAATTAAAAAACGATTTGCTAACCAAACGTACTGTAGCCGACTAAATGGCGAGCTGTCGCTAACTCCGAACAAATTTTCGAAAAAAAAAACAACGAAACCACAAGTATCTTATTAAAGTTTAATCGATGCTTATAAACTCGACATCGCAAAAACACGTGCTTTCACCATTCTGTACCAATAATATAAAGAAAAAAAATAAATCATAACAAATAAGAAAAACTATTTCATTATGCGCGTATAAAATGGTTTCTCGCGGCTTCACACATAACAGTAAATCATATCATATTTCAAATTATTATGATTGTTAGTTTTCGCCTGTCGGTTCTGAGTGCGAGAAGTGATTAAAAAAAGTTAGAGTTAAGCAGGTGTAGGTTTAGATAAAGTAGCGAGCGAGTGAATTGAGTATTATACTTACCGACGGTGATGGGGGAAAATCCCCTACGGTTCACTGTATGGTAAGTCTTGCTATGATATCTTGCACCCGGAGATAACTCCTCTACCGGCAACTCTACCAATCGTTTCTCATCTGCTGCCAGAAACTCTTGGGAAATCCCCGTGCGTGTCGCGAACATTAACTTCTGCAACCATACTCCGATCGTAGCATAAATCGTTTGGGCACTTGGTCGATCACTAGGATTAGGTGCCCAGCATTTTTTCATTAATATCTCATAAGAATTTGGAATGTGTGGAATTGCTTGAGGCCTAAGGCCGTTAATGATGTCAGCCATTAATGATTCATCATGATTACGATTGGAAAATGCTCGTACACCAGCTGCTAGTTCCCACATCAATATTCCAAAACTGTAAATGTCCGATGCTTTACTATAGTTCGCGAATTCGAGCACCTCTGGCGCACAATAGGGTATTACTCCAAAAAAACTTTTGGATTCCGGTGAATATTTCTGAGCTAATCCGAAATCACCGATTACGAACCTACATTCATCCCTTCCTTCGTCCAATTTTATAAATCGTTGACACAAAATGTTTCCTCGATGCAGGTCTCGATGTACAAGATCAACCCGGTGAGTTTGTAAGATTCCAGTGATCATATCAAAGAGGACTTCGAGTTTTTTGAAGTAGGTAAGTTTGGAAAAGTATTTCTTTATGTAATGACCCAAGTCCCCATCGTTAGCTAGTAGTATGACCATCATGTATTTTTCAGGTTCTTCGGGATTTTTTGTTATTCCGAATGTACGAAGCGTGTTAATACGGCCCAAAACGTTATCATTTACGGTCAGAAGAGATTGCAACTATGAAAATTAATAATGATTAGGCATCTTTGAAAGGATAAATTTATTCGGATATCGTTAAACTACTGACCTCTTTAAAAATCAAATCACTCGACTCGTTGTCCTTTAGTTCAATACTTTTCAATGCTACTCCGACATTTGGATATCTTCCCCATTCATTAGTTTCTCTCATCCACTTTGATCTTGGTCCATCAATCCACGTTGCAGAATAAATTGTTCCAACACTTCCTTGACCCAAATATTTAACATCACTAAGACTTTCATAAGGTATCCACTCCAAGAAATTGAATTTGCTAGTGGCCTTGCGTTGAGTGGTCTGAATAAAGCTATCAATCTTAGAGTTGCCACTGGTCCAGTCGGAAAAATGATCAATAAAGTATTGGGGATCACAGGAGGAGCACCATTCGTTATCAAATTTGTTAGAATGACAGCGCTGACAGGTTAGTTGATCTTTGTTAGTGTCTTGAGCATTGGACTTTGAGGTCGATGCTGAATTAATATTGTAAGAGACATCCGTTCCCTTTATGGTTTCACGAATCTCTCCCAATATTTCTTTTATAGTGCCGATTTCAGTTTGTTGATTTCTCAGGAACGTTTCAATGTCATTTACTCTGCTAGTCAAATCTTCATTGTATTCATAATGTTCATAATGCGGTCGGAAGCAAAAGATTTTTCTTAGACCTTTGAAAAATGAAGTTTTGTTCCTGCTCTTCTCGTTGTTTTTAGTCATGTTGGCAGATATCCGTATGTTCGGGCTCTTAACTTCGTCTATTTAATACTTTTTTTCTATGTACAAAAGTCAATTAAACTCAATTCTTTTGTCTGAATTTTAGGATAACGGACATAGTGTTACAAGAACCAAACACCTGTTATCAGCTATTATATTCGATGTAATTTTCCTGGTACAAAAGTTTCACAAGCTACATAAAAGGTTTCATTATATTGCTATGGTTTCACATGATATTTGTTTTTTTATGAATATCGGAGTTATTCTACATGCAGTACCTTTTTTACACATTGAGTTCTTAATCCGGAGCTTTTGTTCTCTTCCCCTGCAATTTTCAAATACGGAAACACGAAACTTAAAGTATTCCGGATTTTTCAAAAAGAAAAAAAGTCGATGGGTCCTTTTGTTCATTTGCGGATAAAATACAATCATAATTATTTATAACATTCAGAAAATCAATTATCAAAACGCCAATAACATAAATTATTTTAACATAAAAATAACAATATTTAGTCAAGCAATAACCATGATTCCAGGAAAATGCAATGAAAGTGGACTTCCCAAATGTAATTCTTAAATTACTCGATGGAACTAGTTATGAGGTTAAGTGTAATAGAGAATAAGTAGAAAATACATTATACATGCCTAAAATTATTTATTTTCACTCAATTATTTCTTTAATAAAATATATATCACATAATATAACTTATTATGAAAACAATCAAAGTTAAATTTAGTGAAAGATTATCATATAACAAGAGATTTGATAAAAATGCAACAATGGGATTGGATTAAAGTGGTATAGTTACTTCAAGTTCTGAAATACAATTTATCATTTTCAAAATCATTCAATACAATCAAACAACACCAAAAATTTAAATTCCTATATTTATTTCAATAAAAATCACTAATAATAAAAAATTTTGAGACAAATATATTTCATTTCAATTTGTATAGCTTTTTATATTGTTAGCATGTAAAAAGGTGATAGAAAATAATAAGGAAAAAGGCATAGTAAGTATATCAAGTATATCAAGTATAATAGGTATATCAGGTATAAAGTGTATATCAGGTATAAAATGTATAGT
>CAJVPV010003517.1:0-11200 GCA_910591835.1 Acaulospora morrowiae | reverse complement strand
GTACTGACTACAAATCGAATGATTAATAAATGTCGCGCATCTAATGCCCTTAGCCAATTTAAAAAAAAAAAAAAAAACTCTTTTCTATCTATTACCAAATTTTCTAATTAGAAAATCTTTTCAAAAAAAAAAATTCCACCAAGTTTCTTTATCAAAACACTTTAAATCTTAAAAAACATTACAACCAATAGATATAATATTGCAATTATACTGATTATATTAATATTATCAATTTATAAATATCATAAGCAAACAGCTAACAGTTTATTTTCTTCTTGTAAAAGAAAAAGATAAAAACCAAGCTTTCTGATTCACAGTAAGGTCTCAGAAAACTAGTATCTCTATTACCACTACAGCCAGTCGTATGCCAGATTAAACATCTTCTTTAGACACTGTAGAAACTTAAGCAAGGTTAGATTTCATTCTATAAATCAGAAAACCTTGCCATATTACTTGAGCTAGAAAGACACCAAACTTTCTATCAACTATACAGAGATAAGAGAAAATCTTATCATACATACCTCAAATCCATAAAAAACCAAAAAAACCAAAACTAGTTTATACCTCCAAATTCAGTATGTCATGAACATGTATTCAATAGGAATAGTTAACAAGTAAACAAGTAAACAACATATACGCATTACCAAAACATGTCGATACACATTAATATCAAAAACACAGCAACAGTAGCATATCATATTAACAACAAAACATGTCAGTGTCAAAACATATTAACAACAAACCATGTCCGTAACAAAGCATATTAACAACAAATTACATTAATTCTAACTACATCGATACCAGTCAGACAACTTCACACTTTATTAATAAACAAACAGTCATGTGTAAGTCACATGTTTCAACAAGTAACAAGTAATAAACAACAATATCAAATAACTATGCGATCCAACATAAATAAACAACTAAGACCAAACAAAATCCAATTACAATAGCTAATAGCAACATAAGTTCTCAACCAGCTGTAACAAATTCGAATAGAAACATACTTCTAGATGTTATACTTGTAAAGAAAACAAGATGTTATATGTTTATAATCTATCTAAACCAAAAAAAAATCATTTTTACTGAACCTTCTAGAATCTTGTCAATTCCTCCTCTCAGCAATCATCCTCCCAAGTGGCTCATTCCTACTACAAATTTTACCAGACCAGACTTTCCAACCCTTTCGGTCTTTCAAATAGAATTTGCGATGTCAAAGAATAATAATAGTCTGCACATGCAAGTCTCAACCCTTAAAGAGAAACCTATCCAACTGCTGGACGAATTCTTAGACTATCACAATTTACTTCAGAAAGTCTTTATAGAAAACATCCAACTAAGAAATTAAGTCCTCCAGAACATCATTGTGAAAGGCTGGAATTATTCAAAGCATATTCCCTGGAATATAATTCAAGTTAACAAGACTCCATCAAAAAATTCAAAACATTCTTCCTTATAAGGACTTACCAACTGGAAAGTACTATTTACTCAGATATAGTTAACACATCTTTTCTAGTGAAGCATCAAAGATGTTAGACTTGTATATAAAATCACAAAACAATTTCTCAGCTGTCAATCAAACCTCACTAATTAACAACATGATTGCCCAATCACAATTCAGCTCATTTCAAACCAGTACCCAATTAAATTCTCCAGAAGCACCTACCAATCACAAACAACTATCCATCAAAGAATTGTATAAAAATGACTCATCCATATCTATAGACTTAAACTTTCTTATCCCAAAAGATATAAATGTGGGAAACACCATAGGCTCATATATCTATCAGGAAAAAGAAAACAATCACAATAATCATTTATTAAATGCTTCCATCATGTCACAATCAACTACTATTCTGGATCAGCACAAGCCAAACCTTATATTTTCACGTTTCCCATCATTTATTCTTACAAATGCCCAACCTTTCAGAAAGCAACATAAGGAAGAATGTCCAGCAGAAAGAAACAACTATAAAGGAAAGCTGGACACAGTTTACAAGAGACTATGGATATATGAAAAAGACCTCATTCTAAAACACTCAGAAATAGAGGATTATAACTTAATCATAAATATTGATACTGAAGAAAACAACCTAAACATTTCTGATAATATTATCAATGAACAATACCATATTATTCAATGGGCATCTAAACTTACTACAATTAGAAACAATCCTGAAGAACTCATCAAACTTCTACTAGATATAAATTAGCAACCCAAAGATGAAGTTAGACAGAAACCCTATCAAGCCATCTGTATTAAAATAGAGGCTAGGGATAGAGGTTTCTTTAACTTCAGCAAAATATTTGAACTCAAAAAAAACTATCAAAAAGAGTATGAAAAGCTGGAAAGCAGATTTCAGAAAATTTATAGAACCAAACACAAGGTTACAGAGCTCAATAGAGAAGTCATGTCCAAGATTAAATTGCTACTAAGCATCAGTATATTCGTTGTTTACTTGAGATATATTAATATCTTTGATCTCAACCCATACCTTCTAGCACAAATCATGGAATATGGATGCAATTATCTTTGTCAATCCAGAGGAGACAAAAAGCTTGATTATTATATATTTCTTCAAAAGAGCAAAAAAATGTTTCAGGACAATCTTCCTAAACTTCCCACTTCTCCAGGCTTAATTCCTTCTCGAATAAAGGCTAAAATACCTCATAGAATTCTTATCCTTGACAAAAACACTACAGCAAGTATTGTAGGATTTCTCCATTTCCTTTACAAATTTACTTATCTTCCTGATTCCTATTTTATTACACTTCTAAATCTTTCTAACCACCCCAAGAACTTCCCAGTAAGTTTTACATCTCTTTCCAGTTAGGAAGAGAAAAGATCTCAAAAACCTGGGAAACATGATTAGAGAACTTAAAAACCTTTTCATTGTTCCTTCCAAAATCCCATCAATCTACTTTGATTTTCCACCTCTCAAAATTCCTCTTCCCTTATCTTCTGATCTGTTGAATTCAGAATTTATACATCTCTTTCTACTTGACATATCAGCGAACAGTGTTAGAGATGTTGTCAAAAGCCTCAAAGCCAAATATTACTTTGAACAGCTTCCCTTCAACTTTTTCAAATCCAGAAAACTTCTGCCAACCTTTTTATTAACTATCAATGAATATCATTTTAAACTAGAAATCCAAATTTCTACTATAAACTCTCACAATACCTAGTTTTTAATCAGAATATTAAAATCTGAATACTGTTTTTCACTCCCACTAGGTCCACTTTGGGTATCTCCTAAGATTGCTTAAACAAACAAACCAAAACTTCCAAAAAAATTAAAGACATCAAACCAGATCTCAACATTAAACAGCTCTTCCACAGTGATACTCAACTTAAGGAAAAAATCAAAACCCTATATGAATTCTACGAGTTTCAAAGAATTTCTGAGAATTAGTTTATCAACACACAAATCCCTTTGCCTAAAGACCCACAAGAAATTAACAAAATTTTATCAAACAAAAGCCTTATGACTCTCAAATTTCCATTAATTAACAATAATACCCTCTCAACAATTATTTATCAACTTTATCAAATATTCTTATTTACCAGATTACCTGACTTCCTTATCATTAGAGAGATACTTCCAGAACCAGAGTTTGATCTCTTTCCATTTTTATATTAAATAACATATTTAGCAACTCCAATATACTTAACACAACAACCAACTATAACTTATTAAATATCCAACAAAATCAAACCATCCAAAATTCTATAAACACATCTATCGAGAACCCATCACAAGAATCTCTCAAACATTTCACTTCAAACTATGCAAACCAACTCGACAGTAGCAACAATACTAAAAATCTTATTACCTTTACCACTATCAATACCAGAGAACTTAACGACCTAACTAAGCTTAAAGCCTTAGTGAATATAACAAACAGCAGATTTATTTTAATATGCATCAACATTAGGAAATTTTTAAGTAAAGAAACTCTGTATATCTCCGTATATCTCTGTCGTCATCAGAGATTTCCAAAGAAACAAAATATATATATATAAATTTCGAAAATCTCAAAAAAATTTTTTTCTCCAAAGATTATTGAAGGTTTTTGCAAATTTTTGAAATTATTTAATAACTTTCAAAACCCTTCGATAATCTCTGAAGAAAATAATTTTTTAGAGATTTTCGAAATATATATATATATTTTTAATTCTCCAGAGATCTCTAACAATGGTGGAGATATTCAGAGTTCCTTTGCTCAAAAAATTTCCTGATGAAAACAAAACTTAAAAAAAAGATTCTCATCCAAAGAATATCAATAGAAGAGCAATCATCTATAGCAATTATAACCATGCAAAGAATAGCACTATATTTATTATTGGCAAGGATCTCTTGCCATATGTATTCAAAATAAAAGATGTTTCTAAATATTGTTTCTCAATTCTTTTAAAATTTAGAAGCAACGTTAATATACTACTAACAACAATTTATCTTTCTTATGAGAAAAAGAAAAGAAATCCAGTCCTCAAACAACTATATCAAATAATCAAACTTGCTATGTGCAACAAACTACATCATATAGTTCTAGGATATTTTAATTCTTACTCCAAAGGCAGCTCGTCAATTGGAGTCAAACCCTTCCTGTACAAATAATTAGTCTACAAACACCTCAATAATTATATTGATATCAGACAGCAATATGATGACAGAGCATTTACCCATATTACCAATACCAATGCCTCACGAATAGACCAAGCATAAGTATTGAGAATCCTTGCTCCTAAAATAATCTGGTTTGAGATCCAAGAAATAGATTATATTCCAACTGATTATTATACAGTTTCGATAAAGCTAGATTATTTTGAGTTCAGGAAAATCAAACCAGCCTTCAAGTTTAACCTCAACAAATCTTTAAAAGAAAACATTACAGAATTCATCAAAAAGCTAGATCATTGGATTAGCCTTCTATTATTACCAGACTGGGACAACTTCCACAATATCTGCATTCATACTCTTACAAGCACATCAAGAAAACCAAGATTAACTTTACTTGAAAAGACTACCACACCAATGCAGAAAAAAAACTCAAAAAGCAAATCAAGAAAATTAACAAAATAATAATACAACTTAAAAACAACAAGCAACCCTTTTTCCCTCTGGACCAAGAGTTAATAATTTTATACGAAGTCATCAATCACAACTCTAACATCTTAGTTAAAAGTCTCCAAAAACCAAAGAAACTATTAATTAAAGAAACTTTACTCTAATCCCAGCAATTACTAGCTGAAGAGTTCCATTTAAGCCTAGAAAACATGGTAGAGAACTTTTATAGCAAATCAAAAAGCTATATCAAAAAAGTCCTGGAAATTATCAAACCAAAAATTGACCTTCTCAAAATATACAATTCTGACAATCAACTAGAAGATAATCCAGATCTTATTCAAGAAATTATTAACAAATACTTCAAGAATATACTACGCTCCAAAGAGTTTAAGCCTAATAACTTTCCCAAGTGAAGAGAAGTTTATACTCCTAAACCAATCAATCAAGAAATATACAACAATCTTATAGATCCATATATCTCTGCAGACATCAAAGAAGCCATCTGCAAACACCCTAAAATAAAGCCCCAAGAAAATCTGGAGTTAGCTATGACATTATCAAACTTATAAGGAATGATGTTATCTCTTATAGGACAATAATATTCAATCACATTTTACAATCTACCTTTATACCTAAGCAATGGAAACAAATCATAGTTACACTCATCCCAAAAAAAGTAGTATGAAGCCACAAGCTTAATGACACTAGGTCTATTTCTCTTGTTGACTCCACAAAAAAAGTATTTATAGGATTAATTAATATAAAACTAACCAAAATCCTTAAGGAAAATAACATTCTATCAGAATTTTATTGTGCCGGCCTCTCTGGACAAAGCACAATGAAACCCTTAACAATTGTACATTCAGCTCTTCAGGCAGCAAATGCTAATAACAAGGAATTTTGGTTTGCCTCTCTTGATATCGCCAAAGCATTTAATTCAGCTTCAATATTAATAATCAAAAAATCATTAGAAAGAATCAACTGCCCTAAACAAATTAACAAACTTCTTATCAACATTCTTATCAACAGAGAAGTATCCATATGGATCAACTAATCCATTCATTGTCAACAATGGTGTAGAGCAAGGTGAAACATTATCACTAATCACTTGAGTTATCTTCTATGACCTTCTGGTTACCAAACTATCACAACATGGCTCAGTTCAAGAATATGTCACTTTCAACACACTTGCATATATGAATGATTTAGCTCTTATTGCAAATTCCAAGCAAAAAATGGAAAACCTTTTAATAGTAGCCAACAAATTTTTTGCATTAAACAATATTACATGTAATAAAGACAAAACAAAAATAATTAACAATATTAGAGTAAAACATGGTATTCAAAATACCATCAAATTCAATAATCACTATATTCAAATTCTCAAACTATACAAAAGTATCAAATACCTTGGAACATTAATTTCTCCCAGGAACTTTAACAAGGTCAATAGAAAAGTATTTATGTAAATATCATTACAAATCATTGAAGAACTCTTCAAATGCAACTGGAAAGGAGAAATTAAACAACAAATCAGTGATTGGGTCATCATGAAGAAGTTCGAGTAATTTCTACTCTTATCATTCCTTAACAAAACGATTTTCAATTTACTTCAGACCAAAATCAACATTTACATATATAAATACTTTGGTGAAGATAATATAGAAAGTAAAGATAAAATAAAATAGAAATATTTTAAAAATAGTAAAAGTGCAATAAATACAATAGATGCTAAAGGTGCAGTAACAGATCTGTAATACAAAACTATTCTAGAACAGCTAACATTCCAAAAGTCAATGCTAGTAAAAATTAAGCAAAATGTAGTGAAGATTTTGGGCGAAAATCAAGTATAATAATTCTCTCCCACTAATCTATAAGTTCTATAAATTTAATCTTGTGTTAGGATAATAAAATTAAAGCGAGACTATTGTCTAATTGGGTGAAGGGTAGTGGATCGAGTTTTATAAATTTGATGGATTTCAACTTTATTAAAAAGATAATTTGTGTATGTAGAATCTGAAAAATAATATCTGATGATTTGTAAATTTAGGTAAGATCTTTGTGTTTGGCTAAAAGTTGATTCCAATAATTTCCCAAGATAGTAAATATATACAAGAGTCATAATTCTGTTTCTTCTTTGTGATACCCTCTGTAACTTCTGATAGGTGTTTAAAAGTTGTATTTCAGTAGTCTGCAGAAGATAATAAGGAGCTAGTGCAACATTTACATCTTCAGGAGTGTTTTGCAAAAGATCTTCAATCAAAAGAGTATAAGCAGCCATGAGATTATTAGTTGCACATTGAAAATGTTCAAATTTAAAAAAGGAGCATATTGTTTGGAGCAGCTGTTCTTTTTATAGATTTTCGTAAGTATTTTTGAGGTTCTATCATATTGTGTACTTAAGGTTTTCTTGAAAATCATTTGACAAGTAATCATCAACTCAAAATTCTTTAGAAAGTGCCAAGAAAAAATTATTTGTCAAGAAATGCTCGCCTAACTTACTCCAGTCTCAGGGATCTATTCTGGGAAACTATTATTTTGCTTCAAAAAAAGATCAGGATCTTGGAGCACCAAGTTTGTCAAGGAAATAGGTTCAGGGCTTTGAAACCAGAGATAAAAAGATTAAGAAAAAAATTAGAGATACTTCGGGATGCATGCTCCTTTTACAACCTCAATAGGGAGTTTGAATTAGAGAACTTAAACTTGAGGAACAGAGTATCTTATCTGGAAGGTCATCTTCACCTATTAGAAAATCCTGCATTTGCTTTCTTTGACAGATTCTTTTCTTCTTTTTCGTTCAACTAGAGATTTGCTTCTTATTTTGTTTTTCTTGCATCTTTTTCTTCAAAGTTTGTGAATTCATTGTGGAAAATGCAGTAGTCACTGAGTATACTTTGTGGGCTAACTGTAATAAACAGGGAGCACTTTGTGGATTACTTCAATTATATTGCATCTTTCACTTGTTTCTCTAGTTTCTTCAGGTCTTTTTTTTTGTTCAAGAATTCAGTAATACTTGTGCTGAGTTTGGTACAAGTGAAGGACTGAGTTATTTAAGCATCTGCGTTCACGTCGTGTAACCTGGGTACTGAACTCTTCAGTAGTTAAAGGATGCTTTTTCCTGTATATGTATACTAGGTTCCTATGCTGATTGGTCAAAATATGGTTTCAAGAAAAAAAGATTGATAGAGGTAGCAAGAACTTTTCCTTCCATACTTTTAAGCTTAGTAATATCATTAAGCAAAACATCATAGATGTAGAAGGGTCCTTTCCATTTTGGTTTTAGTTTTCCTGTAAAATATTTGTCTCTGGCAGTATCATACATTAATATCTTATTCCTGATTTTGAACTTTTTGTACTTTGTTACTTTTTGATCAAACCTTCATTTTTGTCTCTGTTGTTCCTTGTAAATATTTCTTCTTGCTTATTCCTGTTGTTGTGAAAGTTCTTCTAATAAAATAATTAATCGATCAAGAATTGTGGTTGCAATATTTCATTCATGTTTGTTGTTAACATTTAAGGTTTTCATTCATAAAGTAAATAAAATGTATTCATTTTCGTAGAAGATTATTTTGATGTTCTATAAGCAAAAAGTGCTAGCGAAATGTGTTGATCTTAATTTTCTTTGCCTTCAGTTAACTTTGCAAGTGATTCACACAAAGTTCTGTTAAATCGTTCAACCATTCATTGGTCTGAGAATGATATGGTATAAATAATAAATGTCTTATCTCAAATTGTTTAAGTAATTCATCTACTATTTCATTTCAAAAATGAGTTCCTCTATCAGACAGAATTTGTTTTGAACGACCATGCCTACAGATAATTACTTGATAAATTAATTCTGCTACATATTTTCCAGTAGCTTCAAAGATTGCTTCTGCTTCAGGCCATTTGATGAAATAATCTGTTGCAACAACAATATATTTGTTTCCTTGTTTGGTAATTGGTAAGGGTCCTACAATATCTATACATATTTTGAAAAATGGTTATTTAACAAGAATAGAATTCAAGGGTCTTAGTGTTCGATATTTTCCACATTTTTGGCATTGGTTTCATGATCAAATATAGTCTTTAATATTTTCAAACATCAGAGGCCAGTAGTATTGATCAAGAATTTTCTTAAAGGTTTTATCAATTTCCAAGTGTGCACCAGTAGGATAATTATACATCAAATAAAGTATTGCTTCGATTTCATGTTTTTAAATAACTTTGAATAATTGGTTTCGGGTTTTTTTTCTTTTGTCTTTCTTATAAAGTTGATTGTTATTTATATTTGTTAGTAATTTGTTGTTAAAAATATAATTTTTTAATTGATAATATTGTTGTGTTTTCATGTTGTTGAAGTTTGAATGCCAGGAAACTGACTACTTGGTCTGGATTTTATTTTATGTCAGACTTCTTTAATTGTTTCTTCAAGAAGTTTTTAATAGTAGGTAACAGGATTGGTATCTGCCCACCAGATTGAATTGCAAAGATAATTTTCGGAATAGTTATTGAATTCTTCTCTATATTATTTGAAAGATTGTTCAAGTTTTGGTAACCATCAGTAATCATCTAATAGTTGAATTTGTTCTTTAAATTCTTCATCACTTAATCTTGTTCTTGGGATTTGATGAAAATTATAATTACAAAGTTGATGTTGAAATTTTCTTTTTGGAAGAGGATAGGGATGAATTTCATCTAAAATAATTTAAATAGATTGAGTTATCATCAATTGGATATTATCTGCTCTTCATTTTTGAAAGAGTATTTGTTTTGATCTGATAATTTCTTATACCAGTTACAAAAGATATAGGTATAATGGTCATTAGCTCTTTCTTTACAGATAGGGTAGTATTTTTCTGCAATGAACCATTCAACTTTGTAAAGCAATTCTTCTTGATGAGAATCATATGATGCAATTGAATTGGCAGTTGCAAAACTATGATTAGAGTTCCAATCATCATTTTCTTCTTGGAGCATATAGATAGGTTCTTCTGTTTCATACATGTGTAACATGGCATCAGCATTATTATACAATCTTCCTGCTTTGTGAATAACAATGTAGTTGTAAGGTTTTAGATGTAGGATCCATCTGGCTCTTCTTCTTTTAAGTTCAGATGTCTTTAATTATTGAAGTGCAAAGTAGTCAGTTACCAGATAAAAGAGATTAGTTTCAAGATATTGATGGAAGTGTTCAACAGCCCAAATGACTGCTAGGCATTCTTGTTCAGTAGTAGAGTAATTTTGCTTGGGTTTTGTTAAACTTCTGTTAATATATGTAATGGCATGTTCTTGTTTTTCTTCTTGTTGAGCAAGTACTGTTTCTAATCCAGTACCAGAAGCATCAGTATAAAGATAAAATGGTTGATTAAAATTAGAATATTTCAAATTGGTATAGAAATTAAGATCTGTTTTAGCATTTGGAATGCTTTTTCTTGTGTTTTAGTTTATTCAAAGAGTACTTGTTTTTCCAAAAGTTCATTTATTGGTTTGGTGATGGTTAAGAAGTTGGCAATGAATTTTCGATAGTAGGATGCTAATCCTAGAAATTCTCTAAGTTGTCTGACATTTGTTAATTTTGAGAAGTCTCTAATCTTAATGAGTTTGTCATTATCTGGTATAATTCCATCACGGTTGATTTTATGTTCTAAAAGTTTGATACTGATAAGAAAGAAGTGACACTTTTTCATATTCAATTTCAAGTTTGTTTAGTGAAAGACATCTAAGATAATATTTATATGATTACAGTAATCTTGAAATGTTTTGGAGAAGATGGTAATATACTTCAATAAAATTTCCTTTGTAGGATTCAATAAGTTCATCCATGAGATGTTGGAAAGTAGCAAGAGCATTGTACAATCCAAAAGGCATAACTTTGAACTCATAGAGTTTATATTTCATGATAAAAGCAGTTTTTTTTTTATCCTCATTACTCATGGCTACTTGCCAGTATCCACTTACTAAATCAAGACAGGTAAACCATTTGGTGCTATAATAGTTTAAATAAAAAAACATGTTGATCATTAATAGTTTATTATTATTAAAGAAAAATTTTATTAATGAAGAGTGAAGCAAACAACTCTAAAGATAATTAAAGGAAAAATACAGCCTTTAAATACATGTTTTTCCAATATAAATAAATAGAATAAAAT